>CM039591.1:1111271-1204911 GCA_022457205.1 Saccharum spontaneum
TGTGGGAGCTATGGGTAGGCACACAATATGACAGCAAAGATTAGCGATTAACGAGTGCAGATTAGCGATTGTTCAATCCGGATCCAAAGTACAAATCACAGCTGCTGGCTAAGACGTGTCGAGACGTAGCGCAACAAGGTGAAAACAAAGGACGATGGAAAGAACACACAGAACAAGCAAATAACCCGGAATTTTCCTTTTTCCTGAATTTTTCCCTGATTTTTCCAAAAGGCACCAGTAGGAATCAAACTTTTTTATTTTTTCACATTTTTTTTATTTTTCTCTGGACAAGGATAAAAAAGATGCAACCATAAAATTGGCACCTACAACTGAGGGTGGGATGTGGTCTACAGAGATACAGCACGTTCTCTTAAAAGCGTGCAAAAACTTTGACATTTTTTTTCTTTATTTTCCTGAATTTTTTTGGCAATTTTGATGAAACCAAACTGGGCGAAGCAATCTGTAGTTGAGCGTGGGTAACAGTTGCAAAATGAACCTGTGCTGATAGAAGAATATGTGGAGCTATGGGTAGGCACACAATATGACAGCAAGGATTAGCAATTAACGAGTGCAGATTAGCGATTGTTCAATCCGGATCCAAAGTAAAAATCACACCTGCTGGCTAAGATGTGTCGAAACGTAGCGCAACAAGGTGAAAACAAAGGACGATGGAAAGAACGCACAGAACAAGCAAAGAACCTGGAATTTTACTTTTTCCTGAATTTTTCCTTGATTTTTCCAAAAGGCACTAGTAGGAATCAAACTTTTTTATTTTTTCACCATTTTTTTTATTTTTCTCCGAGCAAGGATAAAAAAAAGATGCAACCACAAAAATTGGCACCAACAACTGAGGTGGGATGTGGTCAACAGCATGTTCTCTGAAAAGCGTGCAAAAACTTTGACAATTTTTTTTTCTTTATTTTCCTGAATTTTTTGGCAATTTTGATGAAACCAAACAGGGCGAAGCAATCCGTTGTTGAGAGTGGGTAACAGTTGCAAGATGAACCAGAGCTGATAGGAGAATATGTGGAGCTATGGGTAGGCGCATAATATGACAGCAAGGATTAGCGATTAACGTGTGCAGATTAGCGATTGTTCAATCCGGATCCAAAGTACAAATCACAGCTGCTGGTGAAGACGTGTCTAGACGTAGCGCAACAAGGTGAAAACAAAGGATGATGGAAATAACGCACAGAACAAGCAAATAACCTAGAATTTTCCTTTTTTCTAAATTTTTCCTTGATTTTTCCAAAAGGCACTAGTAGGAATCAAACTTTTTTATTTTTTCACTATTTTTTTATTTTTCTCTGAAGAAGGATCAAAAAAGATGTAACCACAAAAATTGGCACCTACAACTGAGGTGGGATGTGGTCTATAGAAATACAGCACGTTCTCTGAAAAGCGTGCAAAAACTTTAATAATTTTTTTTATTTTCCTGAATTTTTTTTTGGCAATTTTGATGAAACCAAACAAGGCGAAGCAATCTGTTGTTGAGCGTGGGTAACAGTTGCAAGATGAACCTGAGCTGATAGGAGAATATGTGGAGCTATGGGTAGACACACAATATGACAGTTAGGGTTAGCAATTAACGAGTGCAGATTAGCGATTGTTCAATCCGGTTCCAAAGTACAAATCACAGCTGCTGGTGAAGACGTGTTGAGACGTAGCGCAACAAGGTGAAAACAAAGGATTATGGAAATAACGCACAAAACAAGCAAATAACCCGAAATTTTCCTTTTTTCTGAATTTTTCCCTGATTTTTCCAAAAGGCACTAGTAGGAGTCAAACTTTTTTATTTTTTCACTATTTTTTTTATTTTTCTCTGAAGAAGGATCAAAAAAGATGTAACCACAAAAATTCGCACCTACAACTGAGGTGGGATGTGGTCTACAGAAATACAGCACGTTCTCTGAAAAGCGTGCAAAAACTTTGACAAATTTTTTTGTTTTCCTGAATTTTTTTTGGCAATTTTGATGAAACCAAACAGGGCGAAGCAATCTGTTGTTTAGCGTGGGTAACTATTGCAAGATGAACCTGTGCTGATAGAAGAATATGTGGAGCTATGGGTAGGCACACAATATGACAGCAAGGATTAGCAATTAACGAGTGCAGATTAGCGATTGTTCAATCCGGATCCAAGGTACAAATCACAGCTGCTGGCTAAGACGTGTCGAGACGTAGCGCAACAAGGTGAAAACAAAGGACGATGGAAAGAACGCACAGAACAAGCAAATAACCTGTAATTTTCCTTTTTCCTGAATTTTTCCCTGATTTTTCCAAAAGGCACCAGTAGGAATCAAACTTTTTTTATTTTTTCACAATTTTTTTATTTTTCTCTGAACAAGGATAAAAAAGATGCAACCACAAAAATTGGCACCTACAACTGAGGTGGGATGTGGTCTACAGAGATACAGCACGTTCTCTTAAAAGCGTGCAAAAACTTTGACATTTTTTTCTTTATTTTCCTGAATTTTTTTGGCAATTTTGATGAAACCAAACGGGGCGAAGCAATCTGTTGTTGAGCGTGGGTAACAGTTGCAATATGAACCTGTGCTGATAGAAGAATATGTGGAGCTATGTGTAGGCACACAATATGACAGCAAGGATTAGCAATTAACGAGTGCAGATTAGCGATTGTTCAATCCGGATCCAAAGTAAAAATCACAGCTGCTGGCTAAGATGTGTCGAAATGTAGCGCAACAAGGTGAAAACAAAGGACGATCGAAAGAACACACAGAACAAGTGAATAACCTAGAATTTTCCTTTTTCCTGAATTTTTCCTTGATTTTTCCAAAAGGCACTAGTAGGAATCAAACTTTTTTATTTTTTCACCATTTTTTTTTATTTTCTCCGAACAAGGATAAAAAAAAGATGCAACCACAAAAATTGACACCAACAACTGAGGTGGGATGTGGTCAACAACATGTTCTCTGAAAAGCGTGCAAAAACTGAGGTGGGACAAGGATAAAAAAGATGCAACCATAAAAATTGGCACCTACAACTGAGGTGGGATGTGGTCTACAGAGATACAGCACGTTCTCTTAAAAGCGTGCAAAAACTTTGACATTTTTTTTCTTTATTTTCCTGAATTTTTTAGCAATTTTGATGAAACCAAACAGGGCGAAGCAATCCGTTGTTGAGAGTGGGTAACTATTGCAAGATGAACCTGTGCTGATAGAAGAATATGTGGAGCTATGGGTTGGCGCACAATATGACAAAAAGGATTAGCGATTAACGAGCGCAGATAAGCGATTGTTTAATCTGGATCCAAAGTACAAATCACAGTAGCTGGCTAAGACATGTCGAGACGTAGCGCAACAAGGTGAAAACAAAGGACGATGGAAAGAACGCACAGAACAAGCAAATAACCTAGAATTTTCCTTTTTTCTAAATTTTTCCTTGATTTTTCCAAAAGGCACTAGTAGGAATCAAACTATTTTATTTTTTCACTATTATTTTTATTTTTCTCTGAAGAAGGATCAAAAAAGATGTAACCACAAAAATTAGCACCTACAACTAGGGTGGGATGTGGTCTACAAAAATACAGCACATTCTCTGAAAAGCGTACAAAAACTTTAATAATTTTTTTTATTTTCCTGAATTCTTTTGGCAATTTTGATGAAACCAAACAAGGCGAAGCAATCTGTTGTTGAGCGTGTTTAACAGTTGCAAGATGAACCTGAGCTGATAGGAGAATATGTGGAGCTATGGGTAGACACATAATATGACATCAAGGATTAGCAATTAACGTGTGCACATTAGCGATTGTTCAATCCGGATCCAAAGTACAAATCACAGCTGCTGGTGAAGACGTGTCCAGACGTAGCGTAATAAGGTGAAAACAAAGGACGATGGAAATAACGCACAGAACAAGCAAATAACCCAGAATTTTCCTTTTTCCTGAATTTTTCCCTGATTTTTCCAAAAGGCACTAGTAGGAGTCAAACTTTTTTATTTTTTCACTATTTTTTTATTTTTCTCTAAGGAAGGATCAAAAAAGATGTAACCACAAAAATTGGCACCTACAACTGAGGTGGGATGTGGTCTACAGAAATACAGCACGTTCTCTGAAACACGTGTAAAAACTTTGACAATTTTTTTTGTATTCCTGAATTTTTTTTGGCAATTTTGATGAAACCAAACAGAGCGAAGCAATCTGTTGTTGAGTATGGGTAACAGTTGCAAGATGAACCTATGCTGATAGAAGAATATGTGGAGCTATGGGTAGGCACACAATATGACAGCAAGGATTAGCAATTAACGAGTGCGGATTAGCGATTGTTCAATCCGGATCCAAAGTACAAATCACAGCTGCTGGCTAAGACGTGTCGAGACAAAGCGCAACAAGGTGAAAACAAAGGACGATGGAAAGAACGCACAGAACAAGCAAATAACCCGGAATTTTCCTTTTTCCTGAATTTTCCCCTGATTTTTCCAAAAGGCACTAGTTGGAATCAAACTTTTTTATTTTTTCGCTATTTTTTTATTTTTCTCTGAACAATTATCAAAAAAGATGTAACCACAAAAATTGGCACCTACAACTGAGGTGGGATGTGGTCTACAGAAATACAGAACGTTCTTTGAAAAGCGTGCAAAAACTTTGACAATTTTTTTTGTTTTTCTGAATTTTTTTGGCAATTTTGATGAAACCAAACAGGGCAAAGCAATCCGTTGTTGAGCGTGGTTAACAGTTGCAAGATGAACCTGTGCTGATAGAAGAACATGTGGAGCTATGGGTAAGCACACAATATGACAGCAAGGATTAGCGATTAACGAGTGCAGATTAGCGATTGTTCAGTCCGGATCCAAAGTACAAATCACAGCTGCTGGCTAAGACGTGTCGAGACGTAGCGCAACAAGGTGAAAACAAAGGACGATGGAAAGAACGCACAGAACAAGCAAATAACCCAGAATTTTTCTTTTTCCTGAATTTTCCCCTGATTTTTCCAAAAGGCACTCGTAGGAATCAAACTTTTTTTATTTTTTCACAATTTTTTTATTTTTCTCTGAACAAGATCAAAAAAGATGCAACCACAAAAATTGGCACCTACAACTGAGGTGGGATGTGGTCTACAGAAATACAGCACGTTCTCTGAAAAGCGTGCAAAAACTTTGACAATTTTTTTTCTTTATTTTCTTGAATTTTTTTGGCAATTTTGATGAAACCAAATGGGGCGAAGCAATCTGTTGTTGAGCGTGGGTAACAGTTGCAAAATGAACCTGTGCTGATAGAAGAATATGTGGAGCTATGGGTAGGCACACAATATGACAGCAAGGATTAGCAATTAACGAGTGCAGATTAGCGATTCTTCATTCCGGATCCAAAGTAAAAATCACAGCTGCTGGCTAAGATGTGTTGAGACGTAGCACAACAAGGTGAAAACATAGGACGATGGAAAGAACGCACAGAACAAGCAAATAACCTGGAATTTTCCTTTTCCTGAATTTTTCCTTGATTTTTCCAAAAGGCACTAGTAGGAATCAAACTTTTTTATTTTTTCACCATTTTTTTTATTTTTCTCTGAACAAGGATAAAAAAAAGATGCAACCACAAAAATTGGCACCAACAACTGAGGTGGGATGTGGTCAACAGAAATACAGTATGTTCTCTGAAAAGCGTGCAAAAACTTTGACAATTTTTTTTCTTTATTTTCCTGAATTTTTTTGGCAATTTTGATGAAACCAAACAGGGCGAAGCAATCCGTTGTTGAGCATGGGTAACTGTTGCAAGATGAACCTGTGCTGATAGAAGAATATGTGGAGCTATGGGTAGACGCAAATTATGACAACAAGGATTAGCGATTAACTAGTGCAGATTAGCGATTGTTTAATCCGGATCCAAAGTACAAATCACAGTAGCTGGCTAAGACATGTCGAGACGTAGCGCAACAAGGTGAAAACAAAGGACGATGGAAAGAACGCACAGAACAAGCAAATAACCTGGAATTTTCCTTTTTTCTAAATTTTTCCTTGATTTTTCAAAAAGGCACTAGTAGGAATCAAACTATTTTATTTTTTCACTATTTTTTTTATTTTTCTCTGAAGAAGGATTAAAAAAGATGTAACCACAAAAATTGGCACCTACAACTAAAATGGGATGTGGTCTACAGAAATACAGCACATTCTATGAAAAGCGTGCAAAAACTTTGACAATTTTTTTATTTTCCTAAATTTTTTTAGCAATTTTGATGAAACCAAACAAGGCGAAGCAATCTGTTGTTGAGCATGGGTAACAGTTTCAAGATGAACCTGAGCTGCTAGGAGAATATGTGGAGCTACGGGTAGACACTCAATATGACAGCAAGGATTAGCAATTAACGTGTGCACATTAGCGATTGTTCAATCCGGATCCAAAGTACAAATCACAGCTGCTGGTGAAGACGTGTCGAGACGTAGCGCAATAAGGTGAAAACAAAGGACGATGAAAATAATGCACAGAACAAGCAAATAACCCAGAATTTTCCTTTTTCCTGAATTTTTCCCTGATTTTTCCAAAAGGCACTAGTAGGAATCAAACTTTTTTTATTTTTTCACTATTTTTTTTATTTTTCTCTGAAGAAGGATCAAAAAAGATGTAACCACAAAAATTGGCACCTACAACTGAGGTGGGATGTGGTCTACAGAAATACAGCACGTTCTCTGAAAAGCGTGCAAAAACTTTGACAATTTTTTTTGTATTCCTGAATTTTTTTGGCAATTTTGATGAAACCAAACAGGGCGAAGCAATCTGTTGTTGAGTATGGGTAACAGTTGCAAGATGAACCTGTGCTGATAGAAGAATATGTGGAGCTATGGGTAGGCACACAATATGACAGCAAGGATTAGCAATTAACGAGTGCAGTTTAGCGATTGTTCAATCCGGATCCAAAGTACAAATCACAGCTGCTGGCTAAGACTTGTCGAGACGTAGCGCAACAAGGTGAAAACAAAGGACGATGGAAAGAACGCACAGAACAAGCAAATAACCCAGAATTTTCCTTTTTCTTGAATTTTTCCAAAAGGCACTAGTAGGAATCAAACTTTTTTATTATTTCACAATTTTTTATTTTTCTCTGAACACGGATCAAAAAAGATGCAACCACAAAAATTGGCACCTACAACTGAGGTGGGATGTGGTCTACAGAAATACAGCACGTTCTCTGAAAAGCGTGCAAAAACTTTGACAATTTTTTTTCTTTATTTTCTTGAATTTTTTTGGCAATTTTGATGAAACCAAACGGGGCGAAGCAATCTATTGTTGAGCATGGGTAATAGTTGCAAAATAAACCTGTGCTGATAGAAGAATATGTGGAGCTATGGGTAGGCACACAATATGACAGCAAGGATTAGCAATTAACGAGTGCAGATTAGCGATTGTTCAATCCAGATCCAAAGTAAAAATCACAGCTACGGGCTAAGATGTGTTGAGACGTATCGCAACAAGGTGAAAACAAAGGACGATGGAAAGAACGCACAGAACAAGCAAATAACCTGGAATTTTTCTTTTTCCTGAATTTTTCCTTGATTTTTCCAAAAGGCACTAGTAGGAATCAAACTTTTTTATTTTTTCACCATTTTTTTGTTTTTCTCTGAAAAAGGATAAAAAAAGATGCAACCACAAAAATTGGCACCAACAACTGAGGTGGGATGTGGTCAATTTTGATGAAACCAAACAGTGCGAAGCAATCTGTTGTTGAGTATGGGTAACAGTTGCAAGATGAACCTGTGCTGATAGAAGAATATGTGGAGCTATGGGTAGGCACACAATATGACAGCAAGGATTAGCAATTAACGAGTGCAGTTTAGCGATTGTTCAATCCGGATCCAAAGTAAAGATCACAGCTGCTGGCTAAGACGTGTTGAGACATAGCGCAACAAGGTGAAAACAAAGGACGATGGAAAGAACGCACAGAACAAGCAAATAACCCAGAATTTTCCTTTTTCCTGAATTTTCCCCTGATTTTTCCAAAAGGCACTAGTTGGAATCAAACTTTTTTATTTTTTCACTATTTTTTTATTTTTCTTTGAACAAGGATAAAAAAAGATGTAACCACAAAAATTGTCACCTACAACTAAAGTGGGATGTGGTCTACAGAAATACAGAATGTTCTCTGAAAAGCGTGCAATAACTTTAATAATTTTTTTGTTTTCATGAATTTTTTTGGCAATTTTGATGAAACCAAACAGGGCAAAGCAATCTGTTGTTGAGCGTGGGTAACAGTTTCAAGATGAACCTGAGCTGATAGGAGAATATGTGGAGCTACGGGTAGACACTCAATATGACAGCAAGGATTAGCAATTAACGTGTGCACATTAGCGATTGTTCAATCCGGATCCAAAGTACAAATCACAGCTGCTGGTGAAGACGTGTCGAGACGTAGCTTAATAAGGTGAAAACAAAGGACGATGGAAATAATGCACAGAACGAGCAAATAACCCAGAATTTTCCTTTTTCCTGAATTTTTCCCTGATTTTTTCCAAAAGGCACTAGTAGGAATCAAACTTTTTTATTTTTTCACTATTTTTTTTATTTTCTCTGAAGAAGGATCAAAAAAGATGTAACCACAAAAATTGGCACCTACAACTGAGGTGGGATGTGGTCTACAAAAATACAGCACGTTCTCTGAAAAGCGTGCAAAAACTTTGACAATTTTTTTTGTATTCCTGAATTTTTTTGGCAATTTTGATGAAACCAAAGAGTGCGAAGCAATCTGTTGTTGAGTATGGGTAACAGTTGCAAGATGAACCTGTGCTGATAGAAGAATATGTGGAGCTATGGGTAGGCACACAATATGACAGCAAGGATTAGCAATTAACGAGTGCAGTTTGGCGATTGTTCAATCCGGATCCAAAGTACAAATCACTGCTGCTGGCTAAGACTTGTCGAGACGTAGCGCAACAAGGTGAAAACAAAGGACGATGGAAAGAACGCACAGAACAAGCAAATAACCCAGAATTTTCCTTTTTCTTGAATTTTTCCAAAAGGCACCAGTAGGAATCAAACTTTTTTATTTTTTCACAATTTTTTATTTTTCTCTGAACACGGATCAAAAAAGATGCAACCACAAAAATTGGCACCTACAACTGAGGTGGGATGTGGTCTACAGAAATACAGCACGTTCTCTGAAAAGCGTGCAAAAACTTTGACAATTTTTTTCTTTATTTTCTTGAATTTTTTTGGCAATTTTGATGAAACCAAACGGGGCAAAGCAATCAGTTGTTGTGCATGGGTAACAGTTGCAAAATAAACCTGTGCTGATAGAAGAACATGTGGAACTATGGGTAGGCACACAATATGACAGCAAGGATTAGCAATTAACGAGTGCAGATTAGCGATTGTTCAATCCGGATACAAAGTAAAAATCACAGCTGCTGGCTAAGATGTGTTGAGACGTATCGCAACAAGGTGAAAACAAAGGACGATGGAAAGAACGCACAGAACAAGCAAATAACCTGGAATTTTCCTTTTTCCTGAATTTTTCCTTGATTTTTCCAAAAGGCACTAGTAGGAATCAAACTTTTTTATTTTTTCACCATTTTTTTATTTTTCTCTGAAAAAGGATAAAAAAAGATGCAACCACAAAAATTGGCACCTACAACTGAGGTGGGATGTGGTCAAAAGAAATACAGCACGTTCTCTGAAAAGCGTGCAAAAACTTTGACAATTTTTTTTGTATTCCTGAATTTTTTTGGCAATTTTGATGAAACCAAACAGTGCGAAGCAATCTGTTGTTGAGTATGGGTAACAGTTGCAAGATGAACCTGTGCTGATAGAAGAATATGTGGAGCTATGGGTAGGCACACAATATGACAGCAAGGATTAGCAATTAACGAGTGCAGTTTAGCGATTATTCAATCCGGATCCAAAGTAAAGATCACAGCTGCTGGCTAAGACGTGTTGAGACATAGCGCAACAAGGTGAAAACAAAGGACGATGGAAAGAACGCACAGAACAAGCAAATAACCTAGAATTTTCCTTTTTCCTAAATTTTCCCCTGATTTTTCCAAAAGGCACTAGTTGGAATCAAACTTTTTTATTTTTTCACTATTTTTTTATTTTTCTCTGAACAAGGATCAAAAAAGATGTAACCACAAAAATTGTCACCTACAACTGAGGTGGGATGTGGTCTACAGAAATACAGAACGTTCTCTGAAAAGCGTGCAAAAACTTTGACAATTTTTTTGTTTTCATGAATTTTTTTGGCAATTTTGATGAAACCAAACAGGGCAAAGCAATCTGTTGTTGAGCGTGGTAACAGTTGCAAGATAAACCTGTGCTGAAAGAAGAACATGTGGAGCTATGGGTAAGCACACAATATGACAGCAAGGATTAGCGATTAACGAGTGCAGATTAGCGATTGTTCAATGCGGATCCAAAGTACAAATCACAACTGCTGGCTAAGACGTGTTGAGACGTAGCGCAACAAGGTGAAAACAAAGGACGATGGAAAGAACGCACAGAACAAGAAAATAACCCGGAATTTTCCTTTTTCTTGAATTTTTCCCTGATTTTTCCAAAAGGCACTAGTAGGAATCAAACTTTTTTATTTTTTCACAATTTTTTTATTTTTCTCTGAACAAGGATCAATAAAGATGCAACCACAAAAATTGGCACCTACAACTGAGGCGGGATGTGCTCTACAGAAATACAACACGTTCTCTGAAAAGCGTGTTAAAACTTTGGCAATTTTTTTCTATATTTTCTTGAATTTTTTTGGCAATTTTGATGAAACCAAACAGGGCGAAGCAATCTGTTGTTGAGCGTGGGTAACAGTTGCAAGATGAACCTGTGCTGATAGAAGAATATGTGGAGCTTTGGGTAGGCACACAATATGACATCAAGGATTAGCAATTAACGAGTGCAGATTAGCGATTGTTCAATCCGGATCCAAAGTACAAATCACAGCTGCTGGCTAAGATATGTCGAGACGTAGCGCAACAAGGTAAAAACAAAGGGCGATGGAAAGAATGCACAGAACAAGCAAATAACCCGGAATTTTCCTTTTTCGTGAATTTTTCCCTAATTTTTCCAAAAGGCACTAGTCGGAATCAAACTTTTTTATTTTTTCACAATTTTTTTTATTTTTCTCTGAACAAAGATCAAAAAAGATGCAACCACAAAAATAGGCACCTACAACTGAGGTGGGATGTGGTCTATAGAGATACAACACGTTCTCTGAAAAGCGTGCAAAAACTTTGACAATTTTTTTCTTTGTTTTCCTGAATTTTTTGGCAATTTTGATGAAACCAAACAGGGCGAAGCAATCTGTTGTTGAGCGTGGGTAACCGTTGCAAGATGAACCTGTGCGGATAGAAGAATATGCGGAGGTATGGGTAGGCACACAATATGACAGCAAGGATTAGCAATTAACGAGTGCAAATTAGCGATTGTTCAATCCGGATCCAGAGTACAAATCGCAGCTGCTGGCTAAGACGTGTCGAGACGTAGCGCAACAAGGTGAAAACAAACGACGATGGAAAGAACACACAGAACAAGCAAATAACCTGGAATTTTTCTTTTTCCTGAATTTTTCCCTGATTTTTCCAAAAGGCACTAGTAGGAATCAAACTTTTTTATTTTTTCACTTTTTTTTATTTTCTCTGAACAAGGATAAAAAAAGATGCAACCATAAAAATTGGCACCAACAACTGAGGTGGGATGTGGTCTAGAGAGATACAGCACGTTCTCTGAAAAGCGTGCAAAAACTTTGACAATTTTTTTCTTTGTTTTCCTAAATTTTTTGGTAATTTTGATGAAACCAAACAGGGCGAAGCAATCTGTTGTTGAGCGTGAGTAACAGTTGCAAGATGAACCTGTGCTGATAGAAGAATATGTGGAGCTATGGGTAGGCACACAATATGACAACAAGGATTAGCAATTAACGAGTGCAAATTAGCGATTGTTCAATCTGGCTAAGACATGTCGAGACGTAGTGCAACAAGGTGAAAACAAAGGGCGATGGAAAGAACGCACAGAAGTTGCTAATAACCCAGAATTTTCCTTTTTCCTGAATTTTTACCTTATTTTTCCAAAAGGCAATAGTAGGAATCAAACTTTTTTATTTTTTCACTAGTTTTTTATTTTTCTCTGAACAAGGATGAAAAAGATGCAACCACAAAAATTTGCACCTACAACTGAGGTGGTATGTGGTCTACAGAAATATAGCACGTTCTCTGAAAAGCGTGCAAAAACTTTGACAATTTTTTCTTTGTTTTCCTGAATTTTTTTGGCAATTTTAATGAAACCAAATGGGGCGAAGCAATCTGTTGTTGAGCGTGTGTAACAGCTGCAAGATGAACCTGTGCTGATAGAAGAATATGTGGAGCTATTTGTAGGCACACAATATGACAGCGATTGTTCAATCTAGATCCAAAGTACAAACACAGCTGCTGGCTAAGACGTGTCGAGACGTGGTGCAACAAGGTGAAAACAAAGGACGATGGAAAGAACGCACAGAACAAGCAATTAACCTAGAATTTTACTTTTTCCTGAATTTTTCCCTGATTTTTCCAAAAGGCAATAGTAGGAATCAAACTTTTTTTATTTTTTCACTATTTTTTTATTTTTCTCTGAACAAGGATCAAAAAAAGATGCAACCATAAAAATTGGCACCTACAACTGAAGTGGGATGTGGTCTACAGAAATACAGCATATTCTCTGAAAAGCGTGCAAAAACTTTGACAATTTCTTTTGTTTTCCTGAATTTTTTTGGCAATTTTGATTAAACCAAACAGGGCGAAGCAATCTGTTGTTTAGCGTGGGTAACAGTTGCAAGATGAACCTTTGCTGATAGAAAAATATGTGGAGCTATGGGTAGGCACACAATATGGTAGCAAGGATTAGCAATTAACGAGTGCAGATTAGTGATTGTTCAATCCGGATCCAAAGTACAAATCATAGCTGCTGGCTAAGACGTGTCGAGACGTAGCGCAACAAGGTGAAAACAAAGGACAATGGAAAGAATGCACAGAACAAGCAAATAACCTGGAATTTTCCTTTTCCTGAATTTTTCCCTGATTTTTCCAAAAGGCACTTGTAGGAATCAAACTTTTTTATTTTTTCACTATTTTTTTTATTTTCCTCTAAACAAGGATCAAAAAAGATGCAACCACAAAAATTGGCACCTAAACTGAGGTGGGATGTGGTCTACAGAGATACAACACGTTCTCTTAAAAGCGTGCACAAACTTTGATAATTTTTTTCTTTGTTTTCCTGAATTTTTTGGTAATTTTGATGAAACCAAAGAGGGCAAAGCAATCTGCTGTTGAGCGTGGGTAACAGTTGCAAGATGAACCTGTGCTGATAGAAGAATATGTGGAGCTATGGGTAGGCACACAATATGATAGCAAGATTTAGCGAATAACGAATACAGATTAGGGATTGTTCAATCCGGAACCAAAGTACAAATAACAGCTGTTGGCTAAGACGTGTCGAGACATAGCGCAACAAGGTGAAAACAAAGGATGATGGAAAGAACGCACAGAACAAGCAAATAACCTGGAATTTTCCTTTTTTCTGAATTTTTCCCTGATTTTCCCAAAAGGCACTAGTAGGAATCAAACTTTTTTTGTTTTTTCACTATTTTTTTATTTTTCTCTGAAGAAGGATCAAAAAAGATGTAACCATAAAAATTGGCACCTACAACTGAGGTGGGATGTGGTCTACATAAATACAGCACGTTATCTGAAAGGCGTGCAAAAACTTTGACAATTTTTTTGTTATCCTGAATTTTTTTGGCAATTTTGATGAAACCAAACAGGGTGAAGCAATCTGTTGTTGAGTATGGGTAACAGTTGCAAGACGAACCTATGCTGATAGAAGAATATGTGGAGCTATGGGTAGGCACACAATATGACAGCAAGGAATAGCAATTAACGAGTGCAGATTAGTGATTGTTCAATCCGGATCCAAAGTACAAATCACAGCTGCTGGCTAAGACGTGTCGAGACGTAGTGCAGCAAGGTGAAAACAAAGGGCGATGGAAAGAACGCACAGAACAAGCAAATAACCCAAAATTTTCCTTTTTCCTGAATTTTTCCCTGATTTTTCCAAAAGGCACTAGTAGGAATCAAACTTTTTTATTTTTTCACTATTTTTTTTATTTTACTCTGAACAAGGATCAAAAAAGATGCAATCACAAAAATTAGCACCTACAACTGAGGTGTGATATGGACTATAGAAATACAAAACGTTCTCTGAAAAGCGTGCAAAAACTTTGACAATTTTTTTTGTTTTCCTGAATTTTTTTGGCAATTTTGATGAAACCAAACAGGGCAAAGCAATCTGTTGTTGAGCATGGGTAACAGTTGCAACATGAACCTGTGCTGATAGAAGAACATGTGGAGCTACGAGTAAGCACACAATATGACAGCAAGGATTAGCGATTAACGAGTGCAGATTAGCGATTGTTCAGTCCGGATCCAAAGTACAAATCACAGCTGCTGGTGAAGACGTGTCGAGACGTAGCGCAGCAAGGTGAAAACAAAGGACGATGGAAATAACGCACAGAACAAGCAAATAACCCAGAATTTTCCTTTTTCCTAAATTTTTCCCTGATTTTTCCAAAAGGCACTAGTAGAAATGAAACTTTTTTATTTTTTCACTATTTTTTTTATTTTACTCTGAACAAGGATCAAAAAAAATGCAACCACAAAAATTGGCACCTACAACTGAGGTGGGATGTAGTCTACAGAAATACAGCACGTTCTCTGAAAAGCGTACAAAAACTTTGACAATTTTTTTTTATCCTGAATTTTTTTGGCAATTTTGATGAAACCAAACAGGGCGAAGCAATCTGTTGTTGAGTATGGGTAACAGTTGCAAGATGAACCTGTGCTGATAGAAGAATATGTGGAGCTATGGGTAGGCACACAATATGACAGCAAGGATTAGCAATTAACGAGTGCAGATTAGTGATTGTTCAATCCGGATCCAAAGTACAAATCACAGCTGCTGGCTAAGACGTGTCGAGACATAGCGCAACAAGGTGAAAACAAAGGACGATGGAAAGAATGCACAGAACAAGCAAATAACCCGAAATTTTCCTTTTTCCTGAATTTTTCCCTGATTTTTTCCAAAAGGCACTAGTAGGAATCAAACTTTTTTATTTTTTCACTATTTTTTTTATTTTACTCTGAACAAGGATCAAAAAAGATGCAACCACAAAAATTGGCACCTACAACTGAGGTGGGATGTGGTCTACAGAAATACAGAACGTTCTCTGAAAAGCGTGCAAAAACTTTGACAATTTATTTTGTTTTCCTGAATTTTTTTGGCAACTTTGATGAAACCAAACAGGGCAAAGCAATCTGTTGTTGAGCGTGGGTACCAGTTGCAACATGAACCTGTGCTGATAGAAGAACCTGTGGAGCTACGGGTAAGCACACAATATGACAGCAAGGATTAGCGATTAACGAGTGCAGATTAGTGATTGTTCAGTCCAGATCCAAAGTACAAATCACAGCTGCTGGCTAAGACGTGTCGAGACGTAGCCCAACAAGGTGAAAACAAAGGACGATGGAAAGAACGCACAGAACAAGCAAATAACCTAGAATTTTCCTTTTTCCTGAATTTTTCCCTGAGTTTTCCAAAAGGCACTAGTAGGAATCAAACTTTTTTATTTTTTCAAAATTTTTTTATTTTTCTCTGAACAAGGATAAAAAAAGATGCAACCATAAAAATTAGCACCTACAACTGAGGTGGGATGTGGTCTACAGAAATACAGCACGTTCTCTGAAAAGCGTTCAAAAACTTTGATGAAACCAAACGGGGCGAAGCAATCTGTTGTTGAGCGTGGGTAACAGTTGTAAAATAAACCTGTGCTGATAGAAGAATATGTGGAGCTATGGGTAGGCACACAATATGACAGCAAGGATTAGCAATTAACGAGTGCAGATTAGCGATTGTTCAATCCGGATCCAAAGTAAAAATCACAGCTGCTGGCTAAGATGTGTTGAGACGTAGCGCAACAAGGTGAAAACATAGGACGATGGAAAGAACGCACAGAACAAGGAAATAACCTGGAATTTTCCTTTTTCCTGAATTTTTCCTTGATTTTTCCAAAAGGCACTAGTAGGAATCAAACTTTTTTATTTTTTCAACATTTTTTTTTATTTTTCTCTGAACAAGGATAAAAAAAGATGCAACCACAAAAATTGGCACCAACAACTGAGGTGGGATGTGGTCAACAGAAATACAGCATGTTCTCTGAAAAGCGTGCAAAAACTTTGACAATTTTTTTTCTTTATTTTCCTGAATTTTTTGGCAATTTTGATGAAACCAAACAGGGCGAAGCAATCCGTTGTTGAGCATGGGTAACTGCTGAAAGATCAACCTGTGCTGATAGAAGAATATGTGGAGCTATGGGTAGGCGCACAATATGACAACAAGGATTAGCGATTAACTAGTGTAGATTAGCGATTGTTTAATCCGGATCCAAAGTACAAATCACAGCAGCTGGCTAAGACATGTCGAGACGTAGCGCAACAAGGTGAAAACAAAGGACGATGGAAAGAACGCATAGAACAAGCAAATAACCTGGAATTTTCCTTTTTTTCTAAATTTTTCCTTGATTTTTCCAAAAGGCACTAGTAGGAATCAAACTATTTTATTTTTTCACTATTTTTTTTATTTTTCGCTGAAGAAGGATCAAAAAAGATGTAACCACAAAAATTGGCACCTACAACTGAGGTGGGATGTGGTCTACAGAAATACAGCACATTCTCTAAAAAGCGTGCAAAATCTTTAATAATTTTTTTTATTTTCCTAAATTTTTTTAGCAATTTTGATGAAACCAAACAATGCGAAGCAATCTGTTGTTGAGCGTGGGTAACAGTTGCAAGATGAACCTGAGCTGATAGGAGAATATGTGGAGCTACGGGTAGACACACAATATGACAGCAAGGATTAGCAATTAACGTGTGCACATTAGCGATTGTTCAATCCAGATCCAAAGTACAAATCACAGCTGCTGGTGAAGACGTGTCGAGACGGAGCGCAATAAGGTGAAAACAAAGGACGATGGAAATAATGCACAGAACAAGCAAATAATCCGGAATTTTCCTTTTTCCTGAATTTTTCCCTGATTTTTCCAAAAGGCACTAGTAGGAATCAAACTTTTTTATTTTTTCACTATTTTTTTTATTTTTCTCTGAAGAAGGATCAAAAAAGATGTAACCAAAAAAATTGGCACCTACAACTGAGGTGGGATGTGGTCTACAGAAATACAGCACGTTCTCTGAAAAGCGTGCAAAAACTTTGACAATTTTTTTTGTATTCCTGAATTTTTTTTGCAATTTTGATGAAACCAAACAGGGCGAAGCAATCTGTTGTTGAGTATGGGTAACAGTTGCAAGATGAACCTGTGCTGATAGAAGAATATGTGGAGCTATGGGTAGACACACAATATGACAGCAAGGATTAGCAATTAACGAGTGCAGTTTAGCGATTGTTCAATCCGGATCCAAAGTACAAATCACAGCTGCTGGCTAAGACGTGTCGAGACATAGCGCAACAAGGTGAAAACAAAGGACGATGGAAAGAACGCACAGAACAAGCAAATAACCCAGAATTTTCCTTTTTCTTGAATTTTTCCAAAAGGCACTAGTAGGAATCAAACTTTTTTATTTTTTCACAATTTTTTTATTTTTCTCTGAACAAGGATAAAAAAAGATGCAACCACAAAAATTGGCACCTACAACTGAGGTGGGATGTGGTCTACAGAAATACAGCACGTTCTCTGAAAAGCGTGTAAAAACTTTGACAATTTTTTTTGTTTTCATGAATTTTTTTGGCAATTTTGATGAAACCAAACAGGGCAAAGCAATCTGTTGTTGAGTGTGGTAACAGTTGCAAGATGAACCTGTGCTGATAGAAGAACATGTGGAGCTATGGGTAAGCACACAATATGACAGCAAGAATTAGCGATTAACGAGTGCAGATTAGCGATTGTTCAATGCGGATCCAAAGTACAAATCACAGCTGCTGGCTAAGACGTGTTGAGACATAGCGCAACAAGGTGAAAACAAAGGACGATGGAAAGAACGCACAGAACAAGAAAATAACCCGGAATTTTCCTTTTGCCTGAATTTTTCCCTAATTTTTCCAAAAGGCACTAGTAGGAATCAAACCTTTTTATTTTTTCACAATTTTTTTATTTTTCTCTGAACAAGGATCAATAAAGATGCAACCACAAAAATTGGCACCTACAACTGAGGTGGGATGTGGTCTACAGAAATACAGCACGTTCTCTGAAAAGCGTGTAAAAACTTTGACAATTTTTTTTCTTTATTTTCTTGAATTTTTTTGGCAATTTTGATGAAACCAAACGGGGCGAAGCAATCTGTTGTTGAGCGTGGGTAACAGTTGCAAGATGAACCTGTGCTGATAGAAGAACATGTGGAGCTATGGGTAAGCACACAATATGACAGCAAGAATTAGCGATTAACGAGTGCAGATTAGCGATTGTTCAATGCGGATCCAAAGTAAAAATCACAGCTGCTGGCTAAGATGTGTTGAGACGTAGCGCAACAAGGTGAAAACAAAGGACGATGGAAAGAACGCACAGAACAAGCAAATAACCTAGAATTTTCCTTTTTCCTGAATTTTTCCTTGATTTTTCCAAAAGACACTAGTAGGAATCAAACTTTTTTTATTTTTTCACCATTTTTTTATTTTTCTCTGAAAAAGGATAAAAAAAAGATGCAACCACAAAAATTGGCACCAACAACTGAGGTGGGATGTGGTCAAAAGAAATACAGCACATTCTCTGAAAAGCGTGCAAAAATTTTGACAATTTTTTTCTTTATTTTCCTGAATTTTTTTGGTAATTTTGTTGAAACCAAATAGGGCGAAGCAATCTGTTGTTGAGCGTGGGTAACAGTTGCAAGATGAACCTGAGCTGATAGGAGAATATGTGGAGCTACGGGTAGACACACAATATGACAGCAAGGATTAGCAATTAACGTGTGCACATTAGCGATTGTTCAATCCAGATCCAAAGTACAAATCACAGCTGCTGGTGAAGACGTGTCAAGACGGAGCGCAATAAGGTGAAAACAAAGGACGATGGAAATAATGCACAGAACAAGCAAATAATCCGGAATTTTCCTTTTTCCTGAATTTTTCCCTGATTTTTCCAAAAGGCACTAGTAGGAATCAAACTTTTTTATTTTTTCACTATTTTTTTTATTTTTCTCTGAAGAAGGATCAAAAAAGATGTAACCAAAAAAATTGGCACCTACAACTGAGGTGGGATGTGGTCTACAGAAATACAGCACGTTCTCTGAAAAGCGTGCAAAAACTTTGACAATTTTTTTTGTATTCCTGAATTTTTTTGGCAATTTTGATGAAACCAAACAGGGCGAAGCAATCTGTTGTTGAGTATGGGTAACAGTTGCAAGATGAACCTGTGCTGATAGAAGAATATGTGGAGCTATGGGTAGACACACAATATGACAGCAAGGATTAGCAATTAACGAGTGCAGTTTAGCGATTGTTCAATCCGGATCCAAAGTACAAATCACAGCTGCTGGCTAAGACGTGTCGAGACATAGCGCAACAAGGTGAAAACAAAGGACGATGGAAAGAACGCACAGAACAAGCAAATAACCCAGAATTTTCCTTTTTCTTGAATTTTTCCAAAAGGCACTAGTAGGAATCAAACTTTTTTATTTTTTCACAATTTTTTTATTTTTCTCTGAACAAGGATAAAAAAAGATGCAACCACAAAAATTGGCACCTACAACTGAGGTGGGATGTGGTCTACAGAAATACAGCACGTTCTCTGAAAAGCGTGTAAAAACTTTGACAATTTTTTTTGTTTTCATGAATTTTTTTGGCAATTTTGATGAAACCAAACAGGGCAAAGCAATCTGTTGTTGAGTGTGGTAACAGTTGCAAGATGAACCTGTGCTGATAGAAGAACATGTGGAGCTATGGGTAAGCACACAATATGACAGCAAGAATTAGCGATTAACGAGTGCAGATTAGCGATTGTTCAATGCGGATCCAAAGTACAAATCATAGCTGCTGGCTAAGACGTGTTGAGACATAGCGCAACAAGGTGAAAACAAAGGACGATGGAAAGAACGCACAGAACAAGAAAATAACCCGGAATTTTCCTTTTGCCTGAATTTTTCCCTAATTTTTCCAAAAGGCACTAGTAGGAATCAAACCTTTTTATTTTTTCACAATTTTTTTATTTTTCTCTGAACAAGGATCAATAAAGATGCAACCACAAAAATTGGCACCTACAACTGAGGTGGGATGTGGTCTACAGAAATACAGCACGTTCTCTGAAAAGCGTGTAAAAACTTTGACAATTTTTTTTCTTTATTTTCTTGAATTTTTTTGGCAATTTTGATGAAACCAAACGGGGCGAAGCAATCTGTTGTTGAGCGTGGGTAACAGTTGCAAGATGAACCGGTGCTGATAGAAGAACATGTGGAGCTATGGGTAAGCACACAATATGACAGCAAGAATTAGCGATTAACGAGTGCAGATTAGCGATTGTTCAATGCGGATCCAAAGTAAAAATCACAGCTGCTGGCTAAGATGTGTTGAGACGTAGCGCAACAAGGTGAAAACAAAGGACGATGGAAAGAACGCACAGAACAAGCAAATAACCTAGAATTTTCCTTTTTCCTGAATTTTTCCTTGATTTTTCCAAAAGACACTAGTAGGAATCAAACTTTTTTTATTTTTTCACCATTTTTTTATTTTTCTCTGAACAAGGATAAAAAAAAAGATGCAACCACAAAAATTGGCACCAACAACTGAGGTGGGATGTGGTCAAAAGAAATACAGCACATTCTCTGAAAAGCGTGCAAAAATTTTGACAATTTTTTTCTTTATTTTCCTGAATTTTTTTGGTAATTTTGTTGAAACCAAATAGGGCGAAGCAATCTGTTGTTGAGCGTGGGTAACAGTTGCAAGATGAACCTGTGCTGATAGAAGAATATGTGGAGCTTTGGGTAGGCACACAATATGACATCAAGGATTAGCAATTAACGAGTGCAGATTAGCGATTGTTCAATCTGGATCGAAAGTACAAATCACAGTTGCTGGCTAAGCATGTCGAGACGTAGTGCAACAAGGTGAAAACAAAGGGCGATGGAAAGAACGCACAGAACATGCAAATAACCCAAAATTTTCCTTTTTCCTGAATTTTTCCCTGATTTTCCAAAAGGCAATAGTAGGAATCAAACTTTTTTATTTTTTCACTATTTTTTTATTTTTCTCTGAACAAGGATGAAAAAAGATGCAACCACAAAAATTAGCACCTACAACTAAGGTGGTATGTGGTCTACAGAAATATAGCACGTTCTCTGAAAAGCGTGCAAAAACTTTGACAATTTTTTTCTTTGTTTTCCTGAATTTTTTTTGGCAATTTTAATGAAACCAAATGGGGCGAAGCAATCTGTTGTTGAGCGTGGGTAACAGTTGCAAGATGATCCTGTGCTGATAGAAGAATATGTGGAGCTATGGGTAGGCACACAATATGACAGCAAGGATTAGCAAATGACGAGTGCAGATTAGCGATTATTCAATCTAGATCCAAAGTACAAACACAGCTGCTGGCTAAGACGTGTCGAGACGTGGCGCAACAAGGTGAAAACAAAGGACGATGGAAAGAACGTACAGAACAAGCAATTAACCTAGAATTTTACTTTTTCCTGAATTTTTCCCTGATTTTTCCAAAAGGCAATAGTAGGAATCAAACTTTTTTATTTTTTCACTATTTTTTTATTTTCCTCTAAACAAGGATCAGAAAAGATGCAACCACAAAAATTGGCACCTACAACTGAGGTGGGATGTGGTCTACAGAGATACAACACGTTCTCTTAAAAGCTTGCAAAAACTTTGATAATTTTTTTCTTTGTTTTCCTGAATTTTTTGGAAATTTTGATGAAACCAAAGAGGGCAAAGGAATCTGCCATTGAGCATGGGTAACAGTTGTAAGATGAACCTGTGCTGATAGAAGATTATGTGGAGCTATGGGTAGGCACACAATATGATAGCAAGATTTAGCGAATAACGAATGCAGATTAGCGATTGTTCAATCCGGATCCAAAGTACAAATCACAGCTGCTGGCTAAGACGTGTCGAGACGTAGCGCAACAAGGTGAAAACAAAGGACGATGGAAAGAACGCACAGAACAAGCAAATAACCCGGAATTTTCCTTTTTTCTACATTTTACCCAGATTTTTCCAAAAGGCACTAGTAGGAATCAAACTTTTTTGTTTTTTCACTATTTTTTTATTTTTCTCTGAAGAAGGATCAAAAAAGATGTAACCATAAAAATTGACACCTACAATTGAGGTGGGATGTGGTCTATAGAAATACAGCACATTCTCTGAAAAGCGTGCAAAAACTTTAACAATTTTTTTTGTTTTCCTAAATTTTTTAGCAATTTTGATGAAACCAAACAAGGCGAAGCAATCTGTTGTTGAGCGTGGGTGACAGTTGCAAGATGAACCTATGCTGATAGGAGAATATGTGGAGCTATAGGTAGGTACACAATATGACAGCATGGATTAGCAATTAACGAGTGCAGATTAGCGATTGTTCAATCCGGATCCAAAGTACAAACACAGCTGCTGGCTAAGACGTGTCGAGACGTGGCGCAACAAGGTGAAAAGAAAGGACGATGGAAAGAACGTACAGAACAAGCAATTAATCTAGAATTTTACTTTTTCCTGAATTTTTCCCTGATTTTTCCAAAAGGCAATAGTAGGAATCGAACTTTTTTATTTTTTCACTATTTTTTTTATTTTTCTCTGAACAAGGATAAAAAAAGATGCAACCATAAAAATTGGCACCTACAACTGATGTGGGATGTGGTCTACAGAAATACAGCATGTTCTCTGAAAAGCGTGCAAAAACTTTGACAATTTTTTTTGTTTTCCTGAATTTTTTTTGGCAATTTTGATTAAACCAAACAGGGCGAAGCAATCTGTTGTTGAGCGTGGATAACAGTTGCAAGATGAACTTGTGCTGATAGAAGAATATGTGGAGCTATGGGTAGGCACACAATATGACATCAAGGATTAGCAATTAACGAGTGCAGATTAGTGATTGTTCAATCCGGTCCAAAGTACAAATCACAGCTGCTGGCTAAGACGTGTCGAGACGTAGCGCAACAAGGTGAAAACAAAGGACGATGGAAAGAACGCACAGAACAAGCTAATAACCCAGAATTATCCTTTTTCCTGAATTTTTCCCTGATTTTTCCAAAAGGCACTAGTAGGAATCAAACCCTTTTATTTTTTTGCTATTTTTTTATTTTTCTCTGAACAATGATCAACAAAGATGCAACCACAAAAATTGGCACCTACAACTGAGGTGGGATGTGGTCTACAGAGAGATAGCATGTTCTCTGAAAAGCGTGCAAAAACTTTGACAATTTTTTTCTTTGTTTTCCTGAATTTTTTGGTAATTTTGATGAAACCAAACAGGGCGAAGCAATCTGTTGTTGAGCGTGGATAACAGTTGCAAGATGAACCTATGCGGATAGAAGAATATGTGGAGCTATGGGTAGGCACACAATATGACATCAAGGATTAGCAATTAACGAGTGTAGATTAGCGATTGTTCAATCCGGATCTAAAGTACAAATCACAGTTGCTGGCTAAGACATGTCGAGACGTAGCGCAACAAGGTGAAAACAAAGGACGATGAAAAGAACGCACAGAACAAGCAAATAGCCCGGAATTTTCCTTTTTCCTGAATTTTTCCCTGATTTTTCCAAAAGGCACTAGTAGGAATCAAACTTTTTTATTTTTTCACTATTTTTTTATTTTCCTCTAAACAAGGATCAAAAAAGATGCAACCACAAAAATTGGCACCTACAACTGAGGTGGGATGTGGTCTACAGAGATACAACACGTTTTCTTAAAAGCGTGCAAAAACTTTGATAATTTTTTTCTTTGTTTTCCTGAATTTTTTGGTAATTTTGATGAAACCAAAGAGGGCAAAGCAATCTGCCATTGAGCGTGGGTAACAGTTGTAAGATGAACCTGTGCTGATAGAAGAATATGTGGAGCTATGGGTAGGCACACAATATGATAGCAAGATTTAGCGAATAACGAATGCAGATTAGAGATTGTTCAATCCGGATCCAAAGTACAAATCACAGCTGCTGGCTAAGACGATTCGAGATGTAGCGCAACAAGGTTAAAACAAAGGACGATGGAAAGAGCGCACAGAACAAGCAAATAACCCGGAATTTTCCTTTTTTCTAAATTTTACCCTGATTTTTCCAAAAGGCACTA
The DNA here is from genome assembly GCA_022457205.1 of Saccharum spontaneum. Taxonomy (NCBI): domain Eukaryota; kingdom Viridiplantae; phylum Streptophyta; class Magnoliopsida; order Poales; family Poaceae; genus Saccharum; species Saccharum spontaneum. The sequence goes on from CM039591.1 coordinate 1,135,525, forward strand.
GTAGGAATCAAACTTTTTTGTTTTTTTACTTTTTTTTTATTTTTCTCTGAAGAAGGATCAAAAAAGATGTAACCATAAAAATTGACACCTACAACTGAGGTGGGATGTGGTCTATAGAAATACAACACATTCTCTGAAAAGCGTGCAAAAACTTTAACAATTTTTTTTGTTTTCCTAAATTTTTTAGCAATTTTGATGAAACCAAACAAGGCGAAGCAATCTGTTGTTGAGCGTGGGTGACAGTTGCAAGATGAACCTATGCTGATAGGAGAATATGTGGAGCTATAGGTAGGCACACAATATGACAGCATGGATTAGCAATTAACGAGTGCAGATTAGCGATTGTTCAATCCGGATCCAAAGTACAAATCATAGCTGCTGGTGAAGACGTGTCGAGACGTAGCGCAGCAAGGTGAAAACAAAGGACGATGGAAATAACGCACAGAACAAGCAAGTAACCCAGAATTTTTCTTTTTCCTAAATTTTTCCCCGATTTTTCCAAAAGGCACTAGTAGAAATCAAACTTTTTTATTTTTTCACTATTTTTTTTATTTTACTCTGAACAAGGATCAAAAAAGATGCAACCATAAAAATGGGCACCTACAACTGAGGTGGGATGTGGTCTACAGAAATACAGCACGTTCTCTGAAAAGCGTGCAAAAACTTTAACAATTTTTTTGTTATCCTGAATTTTTTTGGCAATTTTGATGAAACTAAACAGGGCGAAGCAATCTGTTGTTGCGTATGGGTAACAGTTGCAAGTTGAACCTGTGCTGATAGAAGAATATGTGGAGCTATGGGTAGGCACACAATATGACAACAAGGATTAGCAATTAACGAGTGCAGATTAGTGATTGTTCAATCCGGATCCAAAGTACAAATCACAGCTGCTGGCTAAGACGTGTCGAGACGTAGCGCAACAAGGTGAAAACAAAGGACGATGGAAAGAATGCACAGAACAAGCAAATAACCCGAAATTTTCCTTTTTCCTCAATTTTTCCCTGATTTTCCCAAAAGGCACTAGTAGGAATCAAACTTTTTTTTCACTATTTTTTTATTTTACTCTAAACAAGGATAAAAAAAGATGCAACCACAAAAATTGGCACCTACAACTGAGGTGGGATGTGGCCTACAGAAATACAGCACGTTCTCTGAAAAGCGTGCAAAACGTTTGACATTTTTTTGTTTTCCTGAATTTTTTGGTAATTTTGATGAAACCAAACAGGGCGAAGCAATCTGTTGTTTAGCGTGGGTAACAGTTGCAAGATGAATATGTGTTGATAGAAGAATATGTGGAGCTATGGGTAGGCACACAATATGACAACAAGGATTAGCAATTAACGAGTGTAGATTAGTGATTGTTCAATCCGAATCCAATGTACAAATCACAGCTGCTGGCTAAGACGTAGCGCAACAAGGTGAAAACAAAGGACGATGGAAAGAACGCACAGAACAAGCTAATAACCCAGAATTTTCCTTTTTCCTGAATTTTTCCCTGATTTTTCCAAAAGGCACTAGTAGGAATCAAACTTTTTTATTTTTTCGCTATTTTTTTTTCTCTGAACAATGATCAACAAAGATGCAACCACAAAAATTGGCACCTACAACAGAGGTGGGATGTGGTCTACAAAGAGACAGCATGTTCTCTGAAAAGTGTGCAAACACTTTGACAATTTTTTTTGTTTTCCTGAATTTTTTTGGCAATTTTGATGAAACCAAACAGGGCAAAGCAATCTGTTGTTGAGGGTGGGTAACAGTTGTAAGATGAACCTGTGCTAATAGAAGAACATGTGGAGCTATGGGTAGGCACACAATATGACAACACGGATTAGCAATTAACGAGTGCAGATTAGCGATTGTTCAATCCGGATCCAAAGTAGAAATCACAGCTGCTGTCTAAGACGTTTCGAGACATAGCGCAACAAGGTGAAAACAAAGGACGATGGAAAGAACACACAGAACAAGCTAATAACCCGGAATTTTCCATTTTCCTGAATTTTTCCCTGATTTTTCCAAAAGGCACTAGTAGGAATCAAACTTTTTTTATTTTTTCACTATTTTTTTATTTTTCTCTGAAGAAGGATCAAAAAAGATGTAACCACAAAAATTGGCACCTACAACTGAGGTGGGATGTGGTCTACAGAAGTACAGCATGTTCTCTGAAAAGCGTGCAAAAAACTTTGACAATTTTTTTTGTTTTCCTGAATTTTTTTGGCAATTTTGATGAAACCAAACAGGGCGAAGCAATCTGTTGTTGAGTATGGGTAATAGTTGCAAGATGAACCTGTGCTGATAGAAGATTATGTGGAGCTATGGGTAGGCACACAATATGACAACAAGGATTAGCAATTAACGAGTGCAGATTAGCGATTGTTCAATCCGGATCCAAAGTACAAATCACAGCTGCTGCTGAAGACATGTCGAGACGTAGCACAACAGGGTGAAAACAAAGGACGATGGAAATAATGCACAGAACAAGCAAATAACCCAGAATTTTCCTTTTTCCTGAATTTTTCCCTAATTTTTTCCAAAAGGCACAAGTAGGAATCAAACTTTTTTATTTTTGCACTAATTTTTTTTATTTTTCTCTGAAGAAGGATCAAAAAAGATGTAACCACAAAAATTGGCACCTACAACTGAGGTGGGATGTGGTCTACAGAAATACAGCACGTTCTCTGAAAAGCGTGCAAAAACTTTGACAATTTTTTTTGTTTTCCCGAATTTTTTTTGGCAATTTTGATAAAACCAAACAGGGCGAAGCAATCTGTTGTTGAGCGTGGGTAACAGTTGCAAGATGAATCTGAGCTGATATAAGAATATGTGAAGCTATGGGTAGGCACACAATATGACATCAAGGATTAGCAATTAACGAGTGCAGATTAGCAATTGTTCAATCCGGATCCAAAGTACAAATCACAGCTGCTGGCTAAGACGTGTCGAGACGTAGCGCAACAAGGTGAAAACAAAGGACGATGGAAAGAACGCACAAAACAAGCTAATAACACTGAATTTTCCTTTTTCCTGAATTTTTCCCTGATTTTTCCAAAAGGCACTAGTAGGAATCAAACTTTTTTATTTTTTCACTATTTTTTTTTATTTTCTCTGAACAAGGATCAAAAAAGATGTAACCACAAAAATTGGCACCTACAACTAAGGTGGTATGTGGTCTACAGAGATACAGTACGTTCTCTGAAAAGCGTGCAAAAACTTTGACAATTTTTTTCTTTGTTTTCCTAAATTTTTAAGTAATTTTGATGAAACCAAACAGGGCGAAGCAATCTGTTGTTGAGCGTGGGTAACAGTTGCAAGATGAACATGAGCTGATAGGAGAATATGTGAAGCTATGGGTAGACACACAATATGACAGCAAGGATTAGCAATTAACGAGTGCAGATTAGCGATTGTTCAATCCGGATCCAAAGTACAAATCACAGCTGCTGGTGAAGACGTGTCGAGACGTAGCGCAACAAGGTGAAAACAAAGGACGATGGAAAGGACGCACAGAACAAGCTAATAACCCAGAATTTTAGTTTTTTCTAAATTTTTCCCTGATTTTTCCAAAAGGCACTAGTAGGAATCAAACTTTTTTTATTTTTTCCCTATTTTTTTATTTTCTCTGAACAAGGATCAAAAAAGATGTAACCACAAAAATTGGCACCAACAACTGAGGTGGGATGTGGTCTACAGAGATACAGTATGTTCTCTGAAAAGCGTGCAAAAACTTTGACAATTTTTTTCTCTATTTTCCTAAATTTTTTAGTAATTTTGATGAAACCAAACAGGGCGAAGCAATCTGTTGTTGAGCATGGGTAACAGTTGCAAGACGAACCTGAGCTGATAGGAGAATATGTGAAGCTATGGGTAGACACACAATAGGACAGCAAGGATTAGCAACTAACGAGTGCAGATTAGCGATTGTTCAATCCGGATCCAAAGTACAAATCACAGCTGCTGGTGAAAACGTGTCGAGACATAGCGCAACAATGTAAAATCAAAGGACGATGGAAATAACGCACAGAACAAGCAAATAACCCGAAATTTTCCTTTTTCCTGAATTTTTCCCTAATTTTTCCAAAAGGCACTAGCAGGAATCAAACTTTTTTATTTTTTCACTATTTTTTTATTTTTCTCTTAAGAAGGATCAAAAAAGATGTAACCACAAAAATTGGCACCTACAACTGAGGTGGGATGTGGTCTACAGAAATACGGCACGTTCTCTGAAAAGCGTGTAAAAACTTTGATAATTTTCTTTGTTTTCCTAAATTTTTTAGTAATTTTGATGAAACCAAACATGGCGAAGCAATCTATTGTTGAGCGTGGGTAACAGTTGCAAGATGAACATGAGCTGATAGGAGAATATGTGAAGCTATGGGTAGACACACAATATGACAGCAAGGATTAGCAATTAACGAGTGCAGATTAGCGATTGTTCAATCCAGATCCAAAGTACAAATCACAGCTACTGGTGAAGACGTGTCGAGACGTAGCGCAACAAGGTGAAAACAAAGGACGATGGAAAGAACGCACAGAACAAGCTAATAACCCAGAATTTTCCTTTTTCCTGAATTTTTCCCTGATTTTTCCAAAAGGCACTAGTAGGAATCAAACTTTTTTATTTTTTCCCTATTTTTTTTATTTTCTCTAAACAAGGATCAAAAAAGATGTAACCACAAAAATTGGCACCTACAACTGAGGTGGGATGTGGTCTACAGAGATACAGTACGTTCTCTGAAAAGCGTGCAAAAACTTTGACAATTTTTTTCTTTATTTTCCTAAATTTTTTAGTAATTTTGATGAAACCAAACAGGGCGAAGCAATCTGTTATTGAGCGTGGGTAACAGTTGCAAGATGAACCTGAGCTGATAGGAGAATATGTGAAGCTATGGGTAGACACACAATATGACATCAAGGATTAGCAATTAACGAGTGAAGATTAGCGATTGTTCAATCCGGATCCACAGTACAAATCACAGCTGCTGGTGAAGATGTGTCGAGACGTAGCGCAGCAAGGTAAAATCAAAGGACGATGGAAATAACGCACAGAACAAGCAAATAACCCAGAATTTTCCTTTTTCCTGAATTTTTCCCTAATTTTTCCAAAAGGCACTAGCAGGAATCAAACTTTTTTATTTTTTCACTATTTTTTTATTTTTCTCTGAAGAAGGATCAAAAAAGATGTAACCACAAAAATTGGCACCTACAACTGAGGTGGGATGTGGTCTACAGAAGTACAGCACGTTCTCTGAAAAGCGTGTAAAAACTTTGATAATTTTTTTGTTTTCCTGAATTTTTTTGGCAATTTTGATGAAACCAAACAGGGCGAAGCAATCTGTTGTTGAGCGTGGGTAATAGTTGCAAGATGAACCTGTGCTGATAGAAGAATATGTGAAGCTATGGGTAGGCACACAATATGACAGCAAGGATTAGCGATTAACGAGTGCAGATTAGCGATTGTTCAATCCGGATCCAAAGTACAAATCACAGCTGCTGGCTAAGACGTGTCGAGACGTAGCGCAACAAGGTGAAAACAAAGGACGATGGAAAGAACGCACAGAACAAGCAAATAACACTGAATTTTCCTTTTTCCTGAATTTTTCCCTGATTTTTCCAAAAGGCACTTGTAGGAATCAAACTTTTTTATTTTTTCACTATTTTTTTATTTTTCTCTGAAAAAGGATCAAAAAAGATGCAACCATAAAAATTGGCACCTACAACTGAGGTGGGATGTGGTCTACAGAGATACAGCACGTTCTCTGAAAAGCGTGCAAATTCTTTGACAATTTTTTCTTTGTTTTCCTGAATTTTTTTTGGCAATTTTAATGAAACCAAATGGGGCGAAGCAATCTGTTGTTGAGCGTCGGTAACAGTTACAAGATGAACCTGTGCTGATAAAAGAATATGTGGAGCTATGGGTAGGCACACAATATAACAGCAAGGATTAGCAATTAACGAGTGTAGATTAGCGATTGTTCAATCTGGATTTAAAGTACAAATCACAGTTGCTGGCTAAGACGTGTCGAGACGTGGCACCACAAGGTGAAAACAAAGGACGATGGAAAGAACACACAGAACAAGCAAATAACCCAGAATTTTCCTTTTTCCTGAATTTTTCCCTGATTTTTCCAAAAGGCAATGGTAGGAATCAAACTTTTTCATTTTTTCACTATTTTTTTATTTTTCTCTGAGCAAAGATCAAAAAAGATGCAACCACAAAAATTGGCACCAACAACTGCGGTGGGATGTGGTCTACAGAAATACAGCACGTTCTCTGAAAAGCGTGTAAAATTTGATAATTTTTTTGTTTTCCTGAATTTTTTTGGCAATTTTGATGAAACCAAACAGGGCGAAGCAATCTGTTGTTGAGCGTGGGTAATAGTTGCAAGATGAACCTGTGCTGATAGAAGAATATGTGAAGCTATGGGTAGGCACACAATATGACAGCAAGGATTAGCGATTAACGAGTGCAGATTAGCGATTGTTCAATCCGGATCCAAAGTACAAATCACAGCTGCTGGCTAAGACGTGTCGAGACGTAGCGCAACAAGGTGAAAACAAAGGACGATGGAAAGAACGCACAGAACAAGCAAATTACACTGAATTTTCCTTTTTCCTGAATTTTTCCCTGATTTTTCCAAAAGGCACTTGTAGGAATCAAACTTTTTTATTTTTTCACTATTTTTTTATTTTTCTCTGAAAAAGGATCAAAAAAGATGCAACCATAAAAATTGGCACCTACAACTGAGGTGGGATGTGGTCTACAGAGATACAGCACGTTCTCTGAAAAGCGTGCAAATTCTTTGACAATTTTTTCTTTGTTTTCCTAAATTTTTTTTGGCAATTTTAATGAAACCAAATGGGGCGAAGCAATCTGTTGTTGAGCGTCGGTAACAGTTACAAGATGAACCTGTGCTGATAAAAGAATATGTGGAGCTATGGGTAGGCACACAATATAACAGCAAGGATTAGCAATTAACGAGTGTAGATTAGCGATTGTTCAATCTGGATTTAAAGTACAAATCACAGTTGCTGGCTAAGACGTGTCGAGACGTGGCACCACAAGGTGAAAACAAAGGACGATGGAAAGAACACACAGAACAAGCAAATAACCCAGAATTTTCCTTTTTCCTGAATTTTTCCCTGATTTTTCCAAAAGGCAATGGTAGGAATCAAACTTTTTCATTTTTTCACTATTTTTTTATTTTTCTCTGAGCAAAGATCAAAAAAGATGCAACCACAAAAATTGGCACCAACAACTGCGGTGGGATGTGGTCTACAGAAATACAGCACGTTCTCTGAAAAGCGTGCAAAAACTTTTACAATTTTTTTCTTTATTTTCCTGAATTTTTCTGGCAATTTTGATGAAACCAAACGGGGCGAAGCAATCAGTTGTTGAGCGTGGGTAACAGTTGCAAAATGAACCTGTGCTGATAGAAGAATATGTGAAGCTATTGGTAGGCACACAATATGACAGCAAGGATTAGCAATTAACGAGTGCAGATTAGCGATTGTTCAATCCGGATCCAAAGTACAAATCACAGCTGCTAGCTAAGACGTGTCGAGACGTAGCGCAACAAGGTGAAAACAAGGGACGATGGAAAGAACGCACAGAACAAGCGAATAAGCCAGAATTTTCCTTTTTCCTGAATTTTTTGGGCAATTTTGATGAAACCAAACATGGCGAAGCAATCTGTTGTTGAGCGTGGGTAATAGTTGCAAGATGAACCTGTGCTGATAGAAGAATATGTGAAGCTATGGGTAGGCACACAATATGACCTCAAGGATTAGCAATTAACGAGTGCAGATTAGCGATTGTTCAATCCGGATCCAAAGTACAAATCACAGCTGCTGGCTAAGACGTGTCGAGACGTAGCGCAACAAGGTGAAAACAAAGGACGATGGAAAGAACGCACAGAACAAGCAAATAACACTGAATTTTCCTTTTTCCTGAATTTTTCCCTGATTTTTCCAAAGGGCACTAGTAGGAATCAAACTTTTTTATTTTTTCACTATTTTTTTATTTTCTCTGAACAAAGATCAAAAAAGATGTAACCACAAAAATTGGCACCTACAACTGAGGTGGGATGTGGTCTACAGAGATACAGTACGTTCTCTGAAAAGTGTGCAAAAACTTTGACAATTTTTTTCTTTGTTTTCCTAAATTTTTTAGTAATTTTGATGAAACCAAACAGGGTGAAGCAATCTGTTGTTGAGTGTGGGTAACAGTTGCAAGATGAATCTAAGCTGATAGGAGAATATGTGAAGCTATGGGTAGACACACAATATGACAGCAAGGATTAGCAATTAACGAGTGCAGATTAGCGATTGTTCAATCCGGATCCAAAGTACAAATCACAGCTGCTGGTGAAGACGTGTCGAGACGTAGCGCAACAAGGTGAAAACAAAGGACGATGGAAATAACCCACAGAACAAGCAAATAACCCGAAATTTTTCTTTTTGCTGAATTTTTCCCTAATTTTTCCAAAAGGCACTAGTAGGAATCAAACTTTTTTATTTTTTCACTATTTTTTTATTTTTCTCTGAAGAAGGATCAAAAAAGATGTAACCACAAAAATTGGCACCTACAACTGAGGTGGGATGTGGTCTACAGAAATATAGCACTTTCTCTGAAAAGCGTGTAAAAACTTTGATAATTTTTTTTGTTTTCCTGAATTTTTTAGCAATTTTGATGAAACCAAACAGGGCGAAGCAATCTGTTGTTGAGCATGGGTAAAAGTAGCAAGATGAACCTGTGCTGATTGAAGAATATGTGAAGGTATGGGTAGGCACACAATATGACATCAAGGATTAGCAATTAACGAGTGCAGATTAGCGATTGTTCAATCCGGATCCAAAGTACAAATCACAGCTGCTGGCTTAGACGTGTCGAGACGTAGCGCAACAAGGTGAAAACAAAGGACGATGGAAAGAACGCACAGAACAAGCAAATAACACTGAATTTTCCTTTTTCCTGAATTTTTCCCTGATTTTTCCAAAAGGCACTAGTAGGAATCAAACTTTTTTATTTTTTCACTATTTTTTTATTTTCTCTGAACAAGGATCAAAAAAGATGTAACCACAAAAATTGGCACCTACAACTGAGGTGGGATGTGGTCTACAGTAATACAGCACGTTCTCTGAAAAGCGTGCAAAAACTTTGATAATTTTTTTTTGTTTTCCTGAATTTTTTTGGCAATTTTGATGAAACCAAACAGGGCGAAGCAATCTGTTGTTGAGCGTGGGTAATAGTTGCAAGATGAACCTGTGCTGATAGAAGAATATGTGAAGCTATGGGTAGGCACACAATATGACCTCAAGGATTAGCAATTAACGAGTGCAGATTAGCGATTGTTCAATCCGGATCCAAAGTACAAATCACAGCTGCTGGCTAAGACGTGTCGAGACGTAGCGCAACAAGGTGAAAACAAAGGACGATGGAAAGAACGCACAGAACAAGCAAATAACACTGAATTTTCCTTTTTCCTGAATTTTTCCCTGATTTTTCCAAAGGGCACTAGTAGGAATCAAACTTTTTTATTTTTTCACTATTTTTTTATTTTCTCTGAACAAAGATCAAAAAAGATGTAACCACAAAAATTGGCACCTACAACTGAGGTGGGATGTGGTCTACAGAGATACAGTACGTTCTCTAAAAAGCGTGCAAAAACTTTGACAATTTTTTTCTTTGTTTTCCTAAATTTTTTAGTAATTTTGATGAAACCAAACAGGGCGAAGCAATCTGTTGTTGAGTGTGGGTAACAGTTGCAAGATGAATCTAAGCTGATAGGAGAATATGTGAAGCTATGGGTAGACACACAATATGACAGCAAGGATTAGCAATTAACGAGTGCAGATTAGCGATTGTTCAATCCGGATCCAAAGTACAAATCACAGCTGCTGGTGAAGACGTGTCGAGACGTAGCGCAACAAGGTGAAAACAAAGGACGATGGAAATAACCCACAGAACAAGCAAATAACCCGAAATTTTTCTTTTTGCTGAATTTTTCCCCAATTTTTCCAAAAGGCACTAGTAGGAATCAAACTTTTTTATTTTTTCACTATTTTTTTATTTTTCTCTGAAGAAGGATCAAAAAAGATGTAACCACAAAAATTGGCACCTACAACTGAGGTGGGATGTGGTCTACAGAAATATAGCACGTTCTCTGAAAAGCGTGTAAAAACTTTGATAATTTTTTTTGTTTTCCTGAATTTTTTAGCAATTTTGATGAAACCAAACAGGGCGAAGCAATCTGTTGTTGAGCATGGGTAAAAGTAGCAAGATGAACCTGTGCTGATTGAAGAATATGTGAAGGTATGGGTAGGCACACAATATGACATCAAGGATTAGCAATTAACGAGTGCAGATTAGCGATTGTTCAATCCGGATCCAAAGTACAAATCACAGCTGCTGGCTTAGACGTGTCGAGACGTAGCGCAACAAGGTGAAAACAAAGGACGATGGAAAGAACGCACAGAACAAGCAAATAACACTGAATTTTCCTTTTTCCTGAATTTTTCCCTGATTTTTCCAAAAGGCACTAGTAGGAATCAAACTTTTTTATTTTTTCACTATTTTTTTATTTTCTCTGAACAAGGATCAAAAAAGATGTAACCACAAAAATTGGCACCTACAACTGAGGTGGGATGTGGTCTACAGAGATACAGTACGTTCTCTGAAAAGTGTGCAAAAACTTTGACAATTTTTTTCTTTGTTTTCCTAAATTTTTTAGTAATTTTGATGAAACCAAACAGGGCGAAGCAATCTGTTGTTGAGTGTGGGTAACAGTTGCAAGATGAATCTAAGCTGATAGGAGAATATGTGAAGCTATGGGTAGACACACAATATGACAGCAAGGATTAGCAATTAACGAGTGCAGATTAGCGATTGTTCAATCCGGATCCAAAGTACAAATCACAGCTGCTGGTGAAGACGTGTCGAGACGTAGCGCAACAAGGTGAAAACAAAGGACGATGGAAATAACCCACAGAACAAGCAAATAACCCGAAATTTTTCTTTTTGCTGAATTTTTCCCTAATTTTTCCAAATGGCACTAGTAGGAATCAAACTTTTTTATTTTTTCACTATTTTTTTATTTTTCTCTGAAGAAGGATCAAAAAAGATGTAACCACAAAAATTGGCACCTACAACTGAGGTGGGATGTGGTCTACAGAAATATAGCACTTTCTCTGAAAAGCGTGTAAAAACTTTGATAATTTTTTTTTGTTTTCCTGAATTTTTTAGCAATTTTGATGAAACCAAACAGGGCGAAGCAATCTGTTGTTGAGCATGGGTAAAAGTAGCAAGATGAACCTGTGCTGATTGAAGAATATGTGAAGGTATGGGTAGGCACACAATATGACATCAAGGATTAGCAATTAACGAGTGCAGATTAGCGATTGTTCAATCCGGATCCAAAGTACAAATCACAGCTGCTGGCTTAGACGTGTCGAGACGTAGCGCAACAAGGTGAAAACAAAGGACGATGGAAAGAACGCACAGAACAAGCAAATAACACTGAATTTTCCTTTTTCCTGAATTTTTCCCTGATTTTTCCAAAAGGCAATGGTAGGAATCAAACTTTTTCATTTTTTCACTATTTTTTTATTTTTCTCTGAGCAAAGATCAAAAAAGATGCAACCACAAAAATTGGCACCAACAACTGCGGTGGGATGTGGTCTACAGAAATACAGCACGTTCTCTGAAAAGCGTGTAAAATTTGATAATTTTTTTGTTTTCCTGAATTTTTTTGGCAATTTTGATGAAACCAAACAGGGCGAAGCAATCTGTTGTTGAGCGTGGGTAATAGTTGCAAGATGAACCTGTGCTGATAGAAGAATATGTGAAGCTATGGGTAGGCACACAATATGACAGCAAGGATTAGCGATTAACGAGTGCAGATTAGCGATTGTTCAATCCGGATCCAAAGTACAAATCACAGCTGCTGGCTAAGACGTGTCGAGACGTAGCGCAACAAGGTGAAAACAAAGGACGATGGAAAGAACGCACAGAACAAGCAAATAACACTGAATTTTCCTTTTTCCTGAATTTTTCCCTGATTTTTCCAAAAGGCACTTGTAGGAATCAAACTTTTTTATTTTTTCACTATTTTTTATTTTTCTCTGAAAAAGGATCAAAAAAGATGCAACCATAAAAATTGGCACCTACAACTGAGGTGGGATGTGGTCTACAGAGATACAGCACGTTCTCTGAAAAGCGTGCAAATTCTTTGACAATTTTTTCTTTGTTTTCCTAAATTTTTTTTGGCAATTTTAATGAAACCAAATGGGGCGAAGCAATCTGTTGTTGAGCGTCGGTAACAGTTACAAGATGAACCTGTGCTGATAAAAGAATATGTGGAGCTATGGGTAGGCACACAATATAACAGCAAGGATTAGCAATTAACGAGTGTAGATTAGCGATTGTTCAATCTGGATTTAAAGTACAAATCACAGTTGCTGGCTAAGACGTGTCGAGACGTGGCACCACAAGGTGAAAACAAAGGACGATGGAAAGAACACACAGAACAAGCAAATAACCCAGAATTTTCCTTTTTCCTGAATTTTTCCCTGATTTTTCCAAAAGGCAATGGTAGGAATCAAACTTTTTCATTTTTTCACTATTTTTTTATTTTTCTCTGAGCAAAGATCAAAAAAGATGCAACCACAAAAATTGGCACCAACAACTGCGGTGGGATGTGGTCTACAGAAATACAGCACGTTCTCTGAAAAGCGTGCAAAAACTTTTACAATTTTTTTCTTTATTTTCCTGAATTTTTCTGGCAATTTTGATGAAACCAAACGGGGCGAAGCAATCAGTTGTTGAGCGTGGGTAACAGTTGCAAAATGAACCTGTGCTGATAGAAGAATATGTGAAGCTATTGGTAGGCACACAATATGACAGCAAGGATTAGCAATTAACGAGTGCAGATTAGCGATTGTTCAATCCGGATCCAAAGTACAAATCACAGCTGCTAGCTAAGACGTGTCGAGACGTAGCGCAACAAGGTGAAAACAAGGGACGATGGAAAGAACGCACAGAACAAGCGAATAAGCCAGAATTTTCCTTTTTCCTGAATTTTTTGGGCAATTTTGATGAAACCAAACATGGCGAAGCAATCTGTTGTTGAGCGTGGGTAATAGTTGCAAGATGAACCTGTGCTGATAGAAGAATATGTGAAGCTATGGGTAGGCACACAATATGACCTCAAGGATTAGCAATTAACGAGTGCAGATTAGCGATTGTTCAATCCGGATCCAAAGTACAAATCACAGCTGCTGGCTAAGACGTGTCGAGACGTAGCGCAACAAGGTGAAAACAAAGGACGATGGAAAGAACGCACAGAACAAGCAAATAACACTGAATTTTCCTTTTTCCTGAATTTTTCCCTGATTTTTCCAAAGGGCACTAGTAGGAATCAAACTTTTTTATTTTTTCACTATTTTTTATTTTCTCTGAACAAAGATCAAAAAAGATGTAACCACAAAAATTGGCACCTACAACTGAGGTGGGATGTGGTCTACAGAGATACAGTACGTTCTCTGAAAAGTGTGCAAAAACTTTGACAATTTTTTTCTTTGTTTTCCTAAATTTTTTAGTAATTTTGATGAAACCAAACAGGGTGAAGCAATCTGTTGTTGAGTGTGGGTAACAGTTGCAAGATGAATCTAAGCTGATAGGAGAATATGTGAAGCTATGGGTAGACACACAATATGACAGCAAGGATTAGCAATTAACGAGTGCAGATTAGCGATTGTTCAATCCGGATCCAAAGTACAAATCACAGCTGCTGGTGAAGACGTGTCGAGACGTAGCGCAACAAGGTGAAAACAAAGGACGATGGAAATAACCCACAGAACAAGCAAATAACCCGAAATTTTTCTTTTTGCTGAATTTTTCCCTAATTTTTCCAAAAGGCACTAGTAGGAATCAAACTTTTTTATTTTTTCACTATTTTTTTATTTTTCTCTGAAGAAGGATCAAAAAAGATGTAACCACAAAAATTGGCACCTACAACTGAGGTGGGATGTGGTCTACAGAAATATAGCACTTTCTCTGAAAAGCGTGTAAAAACTTTGATAATTTTTTTTTGTTTTCCTGAATTTTTTAGCAATTTTGATGAAACCAAACAGGGCGAAGCAATCTGTTGTTGAGCATGGGTAAAAGTAGCAAGATGAACCTGTGCTGATTGAAGAATATGTGAAGGTATGGGTAGGCACACAATATGACATCAAGGATTAGCAATTAACGAGTGCAGATTAGCGATTGTTCAATCCGGATCCAAAGTACAAATCACAGCTGCTGGCTTAGACGTGTCGAGACGTAGCGCAACAAGGTGAAAACAAAGGACGATGGAAAGAACGCACAGAACAAGCAAATAACACTGAATTTTCCTTTTTCCTGAATTTTTCCCTGATTTTTCCAAAAGGCACTAGTAGGAATCAAACTTTTTTATTTTTTCACTATTTTTTTATTTTCTCTGAACAAGGATCAAAAAAGATGTAACCACAAAAATTGGCACCTACAACTGAGGTGGGATGTGGTCTACAGTAATACAGCACGTTCTCTGAAAAGCGTGCAAAAACTTTGATAATTTTTTTTTGTTTTCCTGAATTTTTTTGGCAATTTTGATGAAACCAAACAGGGCGAAGCAATCTGTTGTTGAGCGTGGGTAATAGTTGCAAGATGAACCTGTGCTGATAGAAGAATATGTGAAGCTATGGGTAGGCACACAATATGACCTCAAGGATTAGCAATTAACGAGTGCAGATTAGCGATTGTTCAATCCGGATCCAAAGTACAAATCACAGCTGCTGGCTAAGACGTGTCGAGACGTAGCGCAACAAGGTGAAAACAAAGGACGATGGAAAGAACGCACAGAACAAGCAAATAACACTGAATTTTCCTTTTTCCTGAATTTTTCCCTGATTTTTCCAAAGGGCACTAGTAGGAATCAAACTTTTTTATTTTTTCACTATTTTTTTATTTTCTCTGAACAAAGATCAAAAAAGATGTAACCACAAAAATTGGCACCTACAACTGAGGTGGGATGTGGTCTACAGAGATACAGTACGTTCTCTAAAAAGCGTGCAAAAACTTTGACAATTTTTTTCTTTGTTTTCCTAAATTTTTTAGTAATTTTGATGAAACCAAACAGGGCGAAGCAATCTGTTGTTGAGTGTGGGTAACAGTTGCAAGATGAATCTAAGCTGATAGGAGAATATGTGAAGCTATGGGTAGACACACAATATGACAGCAAGGATTAGCAATTAACGAGTGCAGATTAGCGATTGTTCAATCCGGATCCAAAGTACAAATCACAGCTGCTGGTGAAGACGTGTCGAGACGTAGCGCAACAAGGTGAAAACAAAGGACGATGGAAATAACCCACAGAACAAGCAAATAACCCGAAATTTTTCTTTTTGCTGAATTTTTCCCCAATTTTTCCAAAAGGCACTAGTAGGAATCAAACTTTTTTATTTTTTCACTATTTTTTTATTTTTCTCTGAAGAAGGATCAAAAAAGATGTAACCACAAAAATTGGCACCTACAACTGAGGTGGGATGTGGTCTACAGAAATATAGCACGTTCTCTGAAAAGCGTGTAAAAACTTTGATAATTTTTTTTGTTTTCCTGAATTTTTTAGCAATTTTGATGAAACCAAACAGGGCGAAGCAATCTGTTGTTGAGCATGGGTAAAAGTAGCAAGATGAACCTGTGCTGATTGAAGAATATGTGAAGGTATGGGTAGGCACACAATATGACATCAAGGATTAGCAATTAACGAGTGCAGATTAGCGATTGTTCAATCCGGATCCAAAGTACAAATCACAGCTGCTGGCTTAGACGTGTCGAGACGTAGCGCAACAAGGTGAAAACAAAGGACGATGGAAAGAACGCACAGAACAAGCAAATAACACTGAATTTTCCTTTTTCCTGAATTTTTCCCTGATTTTTCCAAAAGGCACTAGTAGGAATCAAACTTTTTTATTTTTTCACTATTTTTTTATTTTCTCTGAACAAGGATCAAAAAAGATGTAACCACAAAAATTGGCACCTACAACTGAGGTGGGATGTGGTCTACAGAGATACAGTACGTTCTCTGAAAAGTGTGCAAAAACTTTGACAATTTTTTTCTTTGTTTTCCTAAATTTTTTAGTAATTTTGATGAAACCAAACAGGGCGAAGCAATCTGTTGTTGAGTGTGGGTAACAGTTGCAAGATGAATCTAAGCTGATAGGAGAATATGTGAAGCTATGGGTAGACACACAATATGACAGCAAGGATTAGCAATTAACGAGTGCAGATTAGCGATTGTTCAATCCGGATCCAAAGTACAAATCACAGCTGCTGGTGAAGACGTGTCGAGACGTAGCGCAACAAGGTGAAAACAAAGGACGATGGAAATAACCCACAGAACAAGCAAATAACCCGAAATTTTTCTTTTTGCTGAATTTTTCCCTAATTTTTCCAAATGGCACTAGTAGGAATCAAACTTTTTTATTTTTTCACTATTTTTTTATTTTTCTCTGAAGAAGGATCAAAAAAGATGTAACCACAAAAATTGGCACCTACAACTGAGGTGGGATGTGGTCTACAGAAATATAGCACTTTCTCTGAAAAGCGTGTAAAAACTTTGATAATTTTTTTTTGTTTTCCTGAATTTTTTAGCAATTTTGATGAAACCAAACAGGGCGAAGCAATCTGTTGTTGAGCATGGGTAAAAGTAGCAAGATGAACCTGTGCTGATTGAAGAATATGTGAAGGTATGGGTAGGCACACAATATGACATCAAGGATTAGCAATTAACGAGTGCAGATTAGCGATTGTTCAATCCGGATCCAAAGTACAAATCACAGCTGCTGGCTTAGACGTGTCGAGACGTAGCGCAACAAGGTGAAAACAAAGGACGATGGAAAGAACGCACAGAACAAGCAAATAACACTGAATTTTCCTTTTTCCTGAATTTTTCCCTGATTTTTCCAAAAGGCACTAGTAGGAATCAAACTTTTTTATTTTTTCACTATTTTTTTATTTTCTCTGAACAAGGATCAAAAAAGATGTAACCACAAAAATTGGCACCTACAACTGAGGTGGGATGTGGTCTACAGAAATACAGCACGTTCTCTGAAAAGCGTGCAAAAACTTTGATAATTTTTTTTGTTTTCCTGAATTTTTTGCTGAATTTTTCCCCAATTTTTCCAAAAGGCACTAGTAGGAATCAAACTTTTTTATTTTTTCACTATTTTTTTATTTTTCTCTGAAGAAGGATCAAAAAAGATGTAACCACAAAAATTGGCACCTACAACTGAGGTGGGATGTGGTCTACAGAAATATAGCACTTTCTCTGAAAAGCGTGTAAAAACTTTGATAATTTTTTTTTGTTTTCCTGAATTTTTTAGCAATTTTGATGAAACCAAACAGGGCGAAGCAATCTATTGTTGAGCGTGGGTAATAGTCGCAAGATGAACCTGTGCTGATAGAAGAATATGTGAAGCTATGGGTAGGCACACAATATGACATCAAGGATTAGCAATTAAGGAGTGCAGATTAGCGATTGTTCAATCCGGATCCAAAGTACAAATCACAGCTGCTGGCTTAGACGTGTCGAGACGTAGCGCAACAGGGTGAAAACAAAGGATGATGGAAAGAACGCACAGAACAAGCAAATAACACTGAATTTTCCTTTTTCCTGAATTTTTCCCTGATTTTTCCAAAAGGCACTAGTAGGAATCAAACTTTTTTATTTTTTCACTATTCTTTTTATTTTCTCTGAACAAGGATCAAAAAAGATGTAACCACAAAAATTGGCACCTACAACTGAGGTGGGATGTGGTCTACAGAGATACAGTACGTTCTCTAAAAAGCGTGCAAAAACTTTGACAATTTTTTTCTTTGTTTTCCTAAATTTTTTAGTAATTTTGATGAAACCAAATAGGGTGAAGCAATCTGTTGTTGAGCGTGGGTAACAGTTGCAAGATGAACCTGAGCTGATAGGAGAATATGTGAAGCTATGGGTAGACACACAATATGACAGCAAAGATTAGCAATTAACGAGTGCAGATTAGCGATTGTTCAATCCGGATCCAAAGTACAAATCACAGCTGCTGGTGAAGACGTGTCGAGACGTAGCGCAACAAGGTGAAAACAAAGGACGATGGAAATAACGCACAGAACAAGCAAATAACCCGAAATTTTTCTTTTTCCTGAATTTTTCCCTAATTTTTCCAAAAGGCACTAGTAGGAATCAAACTTTTTTATTTTTTCACTATTTTTTTTATTTTTCTCTGAAGAAGGATCAAAAAAGATGTAACCACAAAAATTGGCACCTACAACTGAGGTGGGATGTGGTCTACAGAAATACAGCACGTTCTCTGAAAAGCGTGTAAAAGCTTCGATAATTTTTTTTTGTTTTCCTGAATTTTTTTGGCAATTTTGATGAAACCAAACAGGGCGAAGCAATTTGTTGTTGAGCGTGGGTAATAGTAGCAAGATGAACCTATGCTGATAGAAGAATATGTGAAGCTATGGGTAGGCACACAATATGACATCAAGGATTAGCAATTAACGAGTGCAGATTAGCGATTGTTCAATCTGGATCCAAAGTACAAATCACAGCTGCTGGCTAAGACGTGTCGAGACGTAGCGCAACAAGGTGAAAACAAAGGGCGATGGAAAGAACACACAGAACAAGCAAATAACACTGAATTTTCCTTTTTCTTGAATTTTTCCCTGATTTTTCCAAAAGGCACTAGTAGGAATCAAGCTTTTTTATTTTTTCACTATTTTTTTTATTTTCTGTGAACAAGGATCAAAAAAGATGTAACCACAAAAATTGGCACCTACAACTGAGGTGGGATGTGGTCTACAGAGATATAGTATGTTCTCTGAAAAAGCGTGCAAAAACTTTGACAATTTTTTTCTTTGTTTTCCTAAATTTTTTAGTAATTCTGATGAAACCAAACAGGGCGAAGCAATCTGTTGTTGAGCGTGGGTAATAGTTGCAAGATGAACCTGAGCTGATAGGAGAATATGTGAAGCTATGGGTAGACACACAATATGACAGCAATGATTAGCAATTAACGAGTGCAGATTAGCGATTGTTCAATCCGGATCCGAAGTACAAATCACAGCTGCTGGTGGAGACGTGTCGAGACGTAGCGCAACAAGGTGAAAACAAAGGACGATGGAAATAACGCACAGAACAAGCAAATAACCCGAAATTTTTCTTTTTCCTGATTTTTCCCTAATTTTTCCAAAAGGCACTAGTAGGAATAAAACTTTTTTATTTTTTCACTATTTTATTTATTTTTCTCTGAAGAAGGATCAAAAAAGATGTAACCACAAAAATTGGCACCTACAACAGAGGTGGGATGTGGTCTACAGAAATACAGCACGTTCTCTGAAAAGCGTGCAAAAACTTTGATAATTTTTTTTTGTTTTCCTAAATTTTTTTGGCAATTTTGATGAAACCAAACAGGGCGAAGCAATCTGTTGTTGAGCGTGGGTAATAGTCGCAAGATGAACCTGTGCTGATAGAAGAATATGTGAAGCTATGGGTAGGCACACAATATGACATCAAGGATTTGCAATTAACGAGTGCAGATTAGCGATTGTTCAATGCGGATCCAAAGTACAAATCACAGCTGCCGGCTAAGACGTGTCGAGACGTAGCGCAACAAGGTGAAAATAGAGGACGATGGAAAGAACACATAGAACAAGCAAATAACACTGAATTTTCCTTTTTCCTGAATTTTTCCCTGATTTTTCCCAAAGGCACTAGTAGGAATCAAACTTTTTTATTTTTTCACAATTTTTTTTATTTTCTCTGAACAAAGATCAAAAAAGATGTAACCACAAAAATTGGCACCTACAACTGAGGTGGGATGTGGTCTACAGAGATACAGTACGTTCTCTAAAACGCATGCAAAAACTTTGACAATTTTTTTCTTTGTTTTCCTAAATTTTTTAGTAATTTTGATGAAACCAAACAGGGCGAAGCAATCTGTTGTTGAGCGTGGGTATTCGTTGCAAGATGAACCTGTGCTATAGAAGAATATATGGAGGTATGGGTAGGCACACAATATGACAACAAGGATTAGCAATTAACGAGTGCAAATTAGCGATTGTTCAATCCGGATCCAAAGTACAAATCACAGCTGCTGGCTAAGACGTGTCGAGACGTAGCGCAACAAGGTGAAAACAAAGGACGATGGAAAGAACACACAGAACAAGCAAATAACCCGGAATTTTCCTTTTTTCTAATTTTTTCCCTGATTTTTCCAAAAGGCACTAGTAGGAATCAAACTTTTTTATTTTTTCACTATTTTTTATTTTTCTCTGAACAACGATAAAAAATATGCAGCCACAAAAATTGGCACCTACAACTAAGGTGGGATGTGGTCTACAGAAATACAGCAAGTTCTCTGAAAAGCGTGCAAAAACTTTGACAATTTTTTTTTGTTTTCCTGAATTTTTTTGGCAATTTTGATGAAACCAAACAGGGCGAAGCAATCTGTTGTTGAGTGTGGTTGAAAGTTGCAAGATGAACCTGTGCTGATAGAGAATATGTTGAGCTATGGGTAGGCACACAATATGACAGCAATGATTAGCAATTAACGAGTCCAAATTAGCGATTGTTCAATCCAGATCCAAAGTTCAAATCACAGCTGCTGGCTAAGACGTGTCGAGACGTAGCGCAAATAACTTGGAATTTTCCTTTTTCCTGAATTTTTCCCTGATTTTTCCAAAAGGCACCAGTAGGAATCAAACTTTTTTTTATTTTTTCACCATTGTTTTATTTTTCTCTGAACAAGGATCAAAAAAGATGCAACCACAAAAATTGGCACCAACAACTGAGGTGGGATGTGCTCAACAGAAATACAGCACGTTCTCTGAAAAGCGTGCAAAAACTTCGACAATTTTTTTCTTTATTTTCCTAAATTTTTTTGGCAATTTTGATGAAACCAAACGGGGCAAAGCAATCTGTTGTTGAGCGTGGGTAACAGTTGCAAGATGAACCTATGCTGATAGAAAAATATGTGAAGCTATGGGTAGGCACACAATATGACAGCGAGGATTAGCTATTAACGAGTGCAGATTAGTGATTGTTCAATCCAGATCTAAAGAAAAAATCACAGCTGCTGGCTAAGACGAGTCGAGACGTAGCGCAACAAGGTGAAAACAAAGGACGATGGAAAGAACGCACAGAACAAGCAAATCACCCGGAATTTTCCTTTTTCCTGAATTTTCCCTGATTTTTTCTAAAAGGCACTAGTAGAAATCAAACTTTTTTTATTTTTTCACAATTTTTTTTTATTTTTCTCTAAACAAGGATCAAAAAAGATTCAAACACAAAAATTGACACCTACAACTGAGGTGGTATGTGGTCTACAGAATTATAGCACGTTCTCTGAAAAGCGTGCAAAAACATTGACAATTTTTTTCTTTGTTTTCCTGATTTTTTTTAGCAATTTTGATGAAACCAAACGGGGCGAAGCAATCTATTGTTGAGCGTGGGTAACAGTTGCAAGATGAACCTGTGCTGATAGAAGAATATTTGGAGCTATGGGTAGGCACACAATATGACAGCAAGGATTAGCAATTAACGAGTGCAGATTAGCGATTGTTCAATCTGGATCCAAAGTACAAATTACAGCTGCTGGCTAAGACGTGTCGAGACGTGGCGCAACAAGGTGAAAACAAAGGACGATGGAAAGAGCACAGAGAAAAAACAAATAACCTGGAATTTTCCTTTTTCCTAAATTTTTCCCTGATTTTTCCAAAAGGCAATAGTAGGAATCAAACTTTTTTATTTTTTCACTATTTTTTTATTTTTCTCTGAACAAGGATAAAAAAAGATGCAACCACAAAAATTGGCACCTACAACTGAGGTGGGATGTGGTCTACAGAAATACAGCACGTTCTCTGAAAAGCGTGCAAAAACTTTGACAAATTTTTTTCTTTATTTTTTTGAATTTTTTTGGCAATTTTGATGAAACCAAATGGGGCGAAGCAATCTGTTGTTGAGCGTAGGTAATAGTTGCAAAATGAACCTGTGCTGATAGAAGAATATGTGGAGCTATTGGTGGGCACACAATATGACAGCAAGGATTAGCAATTAACGACTGCAGATTAGCGATTGTTCAATTCGGATCCGAAGTAAAAATCACAGCTGCTGGTTATGATGTGTCGAGACGTAGCGCAACAAGGTGAAAACAAAGGACGATGGAAAGAACGCACAGAACAAGCAAACAACCTTAAATTTTCTTTTTTCCTGAATTTTTCCTTGGTTTTTCCAAAAGGCACTAGTAGGAATCAAACTTTTTAATTTTTTCACCATTTTTTTATTTTTCTCTAAACAAGGATCAAAAAAGATGCAACCACAAAAATTGGCACCAACAACTAAGGTGGGATGTGGTCACCAGAAATACAGCACATTCTCTGAAAAGCGTCGAAAAACTTTAACAATTTTTTTTCTTTGTTTTCCGGAATTTTTTTGGCAATTTTGATGAAACCAAATAGGGCGAAGCAATCTATTGTTGAGCGTGGGTAACTGTTGCAACATGAACCTGTGCTGATAGAAGAATATGTGGAGCTATGGGTAGGCACACAATATGACAGCAAGGATTAGCGATTAACGAGTGCAGATTAGCGATTGTTCAATCCGGATACAAAATACAAATCACAGCTGCTGGCTAAGACGTGTCGAGACGTAGCGCAACAAGGTGAAAACAAAGGACGATGGAAAGAACGCACAGAACAAGCAAATAGCCCGAAATTTTCCTTTTTTCTGAGTTTTTCCCTGATTTTTCCAAAAGGCACTAGTAGGAATCAAACTTTTTTATTTTTTTCACAAATTTTTTTTATTTTTCTCTGAACAAGGATCAAAAAAGATGTAACCACAAAAATTGGCACCTACAACTGATGTGGGATGTGGTCTATAGAGATACAGCACGTTCTCTGAAAAGCATGCAAAATCTTTGACAATTTTTTTTGTTTTCCTAAATTTTTTGGCAATTTTGATGAAACCAAACAGGGCGAAGCAATCTGTTGTTGAGCGTGGGTAATAGTCGCAAGATGAACCTGTGCTGATAGAAGAATATGTGAAGCTATGGGTAGGCACACAATATGACATCAAGGATTTGCAATTAACGAGTGCAGATTAGCGATTGTTCAATCCGGATCCAAAGTACAAATCACAGCTGCCGGCTAAGACGTGTCGAGACGTAGCGCAACAAGGTGAAAACAGAGGACGATGGAAAGAACGCATAGAACAAGCAAATAACACTGAATTTTCCTTTTTCCTGAATTTTTCGCTGATTTTTCCCAAAGGCACTAGTAGGAATGAAACTTTTTTATTTTTTCACAATTTTTTTTATTTTCTCTGAACAAAGATAAAAAAAGATG
Source organism: Saccharum spontaneum (assembly GCA_022457205.1). Classification (NCBI taxonomy): domain Eukaryota; kingdom Viridiplantae; phylum Streptophyta; class Magnoliopsida; order Poales; family Poaceae; genus Saccharum; species Saccharum spontaneum. The sequence continues at coordinate 1,158,929 of CM039591.1, forward strand.
TAACCACAAAAATTGGCACCTACAACTGAGGTGGGATGTGGTCTACAGAGATACAGTACGTTCTCTAAAAAGCATGCAAAAACTTTGGCAATTTTTTTCTTTGTTTTCCTAAATTTTTTAGTAATTTTGATGAAACCAAACAGGGCGAAGCAATCTGTTGTTGAGCGTGGGTAATCGTTGCAAGATGAACCTGTGCTATAGAAGAATATATGGAGGTATGGGTAGGCACACAATATGACAACAAGGATTAGCAATTAACGAGTGCAAATTAGCGATTGTTCAATCCGGATCCAAAGTACAAATCACAGCTGCTGGCTAAGACGTGTCGAGACGTAGCGCAACAAGGTGAAAACAAAGGACGATGGAAAGAACACACAGAACAAGCAAATAACCCGGAATTTTCCATTTTTCTAATTTTTTCCCTGATTTTTGCAAAAGGCACTAGTAGGAATCAAACTTTTTTATTTTTTCACTATTTTTTATTTTTCTCTGAACAACGATAAAAAATATGCAGCCACAAAAATTGGCACCTACAACTAAGGTGGGATGTGGTCTACAGAAATACAGCAAGTTCTCTGAAAAGCGTGCAAAAACTTTGACAATTTTTTTTGTTTTCCTGAATTTTTTTGGCAATTTTGATGGAACCAAACAGGGCGAAGCAATCTGTTGTTGAGTGTGGTTGAAAGTTGCAAGATGAACCTGTGCTGATAGAGAATATGTTGAGCTATGGGTAGGCACACAATATGACAGCAATGATTAGCAATTAACGAGTCCAGATTAGCGATTGTTCAATCCGGATCCAAAGTACAAATCACAGCTGCTGGCTAAGACGTGTCGAGACGTAGCGCAACAAGGTAAAAACAAAGGACGATGGAAAGAACACACAGAACAAGCAAATAACCCGGAATTTTCCTTTTTTCTAATTTTTTCCCTGATTTTTCCAAAAGGCACTAGTAGGAATCAAACTTTTTTATTTTTTCACTATTTTTTATTTTTCTCTGAACAACGATAAAAAATATGCAGCCACAAAAATTGGCACCTACAACTAAGGTGGGATGTGGTCTACAGAAATACAGCAAGTTCTCTGAAAAGCGTGCAAAAACTTTGACAATTTTTTTTGTTTTCCTGAATTTTTTTGGCAATTTTGATGAAACCAAACAGGGCGAAGCAATCTGTTGTTGAGTGTAGTTGAAAGTTGCAAGATGAACCTGTGCTGATAGAGAATATGTTGAGCTATGGGTAGGCACACAATATGACAGCAATGATTAGCAATTAACGAGTCCAAATTAGCGATTGTTCAATCCAGATCCAAAGTTCAAATCACAGCTGCTGGCTAAGACGTGTCGAGACGTAGCGCAAATAACTTGGAATTTTCCTTTTTCCTGAATTTTTCCCTGATTTTTCCAAAAGGCACCAGTAGGAATCAAACTTTTTTTTATTTTTTCACCATTGTTTTATTTTTCTCTGAACAAGGATCAAAAAAGATGCAACCACAAAAATTGGCACCAACAACTGAGGTGGGATGTGCTCAACAGAAATACAGCACGTTCTCTGAAAAGCGTGCAAAAACTTCGACAATTTTTTTCTTTATTTTCCTAAATTTTTTTGGCAATTTTGATGAAACCAAACGGGGCAAAGCAATCTGTTGTTGAGCGTGGGTAACAGTTGCAGGATGAACCTATGCTGATAGAAAAATATGTGAAGCTATGGGTAGGCACACAATATGACAGCGAGGATTAGCTATTAACGAGTGCAGATTAGTGATTGTTCAATCTAGATCTAAAGAAAAAATCACAGCTGCTGGCTAAGACGAGTCGAGACGTAGCGCAACAAGGTGAAAACAAAGGACGATGGAAAGAACGCATAGAACAAGCAAATCACCCGGAATTTTCCTTTTTCCTGAATTTTCCCTGATTTTTTCTAAAAGGCACTAGTAGAAATCAAACTTTTTTTATTTTTTCACAATTTTTTTATTTTTCTCTAAACAAGGATAAAAAAAGATTCAAACACAAAAATTGACACCTACAACTGAGGTGGTATGTGGTCTACAGAATTATAGCACGTTCTCTGAAAAGAGTGCAAAAACATTGACAATTTTTTTCTTTGTTTTCCTGATTTTTTTTAGCAATTTTGATGAAACCAAACGGGGCGAAGCAATCTATTGTTGAGCGTGGGTAACAGTTGCAAGATGAACCTGTGCTGATAGAAGAATATTTGGAGCTATGGGTAGGCACACAATATGACAGCAAGGATTAGCAATTAACGAGTGCAGATTAGCGATTGTTCAATCTGGATCCAAAGTACAAATTACAGCTGCTGGCTAAGACGTGTCGAGACGTGCCGCAACAAGGTGAAAACAAAGGACGATGGAAAGAGCACAGAGAAAAAACAAATAACCTGGAATTTTCCTTTTTCCTAAATTTTTCTATGATTTTTCCAAAAGGCAATAGTAGGAATCAAACTTTTTTATTTTTTCACTATTTTTTTATTTTTCTCTGAACAAGGATAAAAAAAGATGCAACCACAAAAATTGGCACCTACAACTGAGGTGGGATGTGGTCTACAGAAATACAGCACGTTCTCTGAAAAGCGTGCAAAAACTTTGACAATTTTTTTTCTTTATTTTTTTGAATTTTTTTGGCAATTTTGATGAAACCAAATGGGGCGAAGCAATCTGTTGTTGAGCGTAGGTAATAGTTGCAAAATGAACCTGTGCTGATAGAAGAATATGTGAAGCTATGGGTGGGCACACAATATGACAGCAAGGATTAGCAATTAACGACTGCAGATTAGCGATTGTTCAATTCGGATCCGAAGTAAAAATCACAGCTGCTGGTTATGATGTGTCGAGACGTAGCGCAACAAGGTGAAAACAAAGGACGATGGAAAGAACGCACAGAACAAGCAAATAACCTTGAATTTTCTTTTTTCCTGAATTTTTCCTTTGTTTTTCCAAAAGGCACTAGTAGGAATCAAACTTTTTAATTTTTTCACCATTTTTTTATTTTTCTCTAAACAAGGATCAAAAAAGATGCAACCACAAAAATTGGCACCAACAACTAAGGTGGGATGTGGTCACCAGAAATACAGCACATTCTCTGAAAAGCGTCCAAAAACTTTAACAATTTTTTTTCTTTGTTTTCCGAAATTTTTTTGGCAATTTTGATGAAACCAAATAGGGCGAAGCAATCTATTGTTGAGCATGGGTAACTGTTGCAACATGAACCTGTGCTGATAGAAGAATATGTGGAGCTATGGGTAGGCACACAATATGACAGCAAGGATTAGCGATTAACGAGAGCAGATTAGCGATTGTTCAATCCGGATACAAAATACAAATCACAGCTGCTGGCTAAGACGTGTCGAGACGTAGCGCAACAAGGTGAAAACAAAGGACGATGGAAAGAACGCACAGAACAAGCAAATAGCCCGAAATTTTCCTTTTTTCTGAGTTTTTCCCTGATTTTTCCAAAAGGCACTAGTAGGAATCAAACTTTTTTATTTTTTTCACAAATTTTTTTTATTTTTCTCTGAACAAGGATCAAAAAAGATGTAACCACAAAAATTAGCACCTACAACTGATGTGGGATGTGGTCTATAGAGATACAGCACGTTCTCTGAAAAGCATGCAAAATCTTTGACAATTTTTTTTCTTTGTTTTATTGAATTTTTTGGCAATTTTGATGAAACCAAACAGGGCGAAGCAATCTGTTGTTGAGCGTGGGTAATCGTTGCAAGATGAACCTGTGCTATAGAAGAATATATGGAGGTATGGGTAGGCACACAATATGACAACAAGGATTAGCAATTAACGAGTGCACATTAGCGATTGTTCAATCCAGATCCAAAGTACAAATCACAGCTGCTGGCTAAGACGTGTCGAGACGTAGCGCAACAAGGTGAAAACAAAGGACGATGGAAAGAACACACAGAACAAGCAAATAACCCGGAATTTTCCTTTTTTCTAAATTTTTCCCTGATTTTTCCAAAAGGCACTAGTAGGAATCAAACTTTTTTATTTTTTCACTATTTTTTATTTTTCTCTGAACAATGATAAAAAAATATGCAACCACAAAAATTGGCACCTACAACTAAGATGGGATGTGGTCTACAGAAATACAGCAAGTTCTCTGAAAAGCGTGCAAAAACTTTGACAATTTTTTTTTGTTTTCCTGAATTTTTTTGGCAATTTTGATGAAACCAAACAGGGCGAAGCAATCTGTTGTTGAGCGTGGTTAAAAGTTGCAAGATGAACCTGTGCTGATAGAGAATATGTTGAGCTATGGATAGGCACACAATATGACAGCAATGATTAGCAATTAACGAGTCCAGATTAGCGATTGTTCAATCCAGATCCAAAGTTCAAATCACAGCTGCTGGCTAAGACGTGTCGAGACGTAGCGCAACATGGTGAAAACAAAGGACGATGGAAAGAACGCAGAGAACAAGCAAATAACCTGGAATTTTCCTTTTTCCTGAATTTTTCCCTGATTTTTCCAAAAGGCACTATTAGGAATCAAACTTTTTTTTATTTTTTCACCATTGTTTTATTTTTCTCTGAACAAGGATCAAAAAAGATGCAACCACAAAAATTGGCACCAACAACTAAGGTGGGATGTGCTCAACAGAAATACAGCACGTTCTCTGAAAAGCGTGCAAAAACTTTGACAATTTTTTTCTTTATTTTCCTAAATTTTTTTGGCAATTTTGATGAAACCAAACGGGGCGAAGCAATCTGTTGTTGAGCGTGGGTAACAGTTGCAAGATGAACCTATGCTGATAGAAAAATATGTGAAGCTATGGGTAGGCACACAATATGACAGCGAGGATTAGCTATTAACGAGTGCAGATTAGTGATTGTTCAATCCAGATCTTAAGAAAAAATCACAGCTGCTGGCTAAGACGAGTCGAGACGTAGCGCAACAAGGTGAAAACAAAGGACGATGGAAAGAACGCCCAGAACAAGCAAATCACCCGGAATTTTCCTTTTTCCTGAATTTTCCCTTATTTTTTATAAAAGGCACTAGTAGAAATCAAACTTTTTTTATTTTTTCACAATTTTTTTATTTTTCTCTAAACAAGGATCAAAAAAGATTCAAACACAAAAATTGGCACCTACAACTGAGGTGGATGTGGTCTACAGAGATACATCACGTTCTCTGAAAAGCGTGCAAAAACTTTAACAATTTTTTTTCTTTGTTTTCCTGAATTTTTTGGCAATTTTGAGGAAACCAAATAGGGCGAAGCAATCTGTTGTTGAGCATGGGTAACAGTTGTAAGATGAACCTGTGCTGATAGAGAATATGTGGAGCTATGGGTAGGCACACAATATGACAGCAAGGATTAGCGATTAACGAGTGCAGATTAGCGATTGTTCAATCTGGATCCAAAGTAAAAATCACAGCTGCTGGCTAAGACGTGTGGAGACGTAGCGCAACAAGGTGAAAACATAGGACGATGGAAAGAACGCACAGAACAAGCAAATAACCTGGAATTTTCCTTTTTCCTGAATTTTTCCCTGATTTTTCCAAAAGGCACTAGCAGGAATCAAACTTTTTTATTTTTCAGCATTTTTTTATTTTTCTCTGAATAAGGATAAAAAAAATGCAGCCACAAAAATTAGCACCAACAACTGAGGTGGGATGTGGTCAACAGAAATACAGCACGTTCTCTAAAAAGCGTGCAAAAACTTTGACAATTTTTTTTGTTTTCCTGAATTTTTTTGACAATTTTGATGAAACCAAACAGGGCGAAGCAATCTGTTGTTGAGCGTGGGTAACAGTTGCAAGATGAACCTGTGCTGATAGAAGAATATGTGGAGCTATGGGTAGACACACAATATGACAACAAGGATTACCGATTAACGAGTGCAGATTAGCGATTGTTCAATCCGGATCCAAAGTACAAAACAAAGCTGCTGGCTAATACGTGTCGAGACCTAGCGCAACAAGGTGAAAACAAAGAACGATGGAAAGAACGCACAGAACAAGCAAATAACCCGAAATTTTCCATTTTCCTGAATTTTTCCCTGATTTTTCCAAAAGGCACTAGTAGAAATCAAACTTTTTTATTTTTTCACAATTTTTTTTATTTTTCTCTAAACAAGGATAAAAAAATATGCAACCACAAAAATTGGCACCTACAACAGAGGTGGATGTGGTCTACAAAGATCGTGCAAAAACTTTGACAATTTTATTTCTATGTTTTCCTTAATTTTTTGGCAATTTTGATGAAACCAGACAGGGCGAAGCAATCTGTTGTTGAGCGTGGGTAACCATTGCAAGATGAACTTGTGCTTATAGAAGAATATGTGGAGGTATGGGTAGGCACACAATATGACAGCAAGGATTAGCAATTAACGAGTGCAAATTAGCGATTGTTCAATCCGGATCCAAAGTACAAATCACAGCTGCTGGCTAAGACATGTCGAGACATAGCGCAACAAGGTGAAAACAAAGGACGATGGAAAGAACGCACAGAACCAGCAAATAACCCAGAATTTTCCTTTTTCCTGAATTTTTCCCTGATTTTTCCAAAAGGAACTAGTAGGAATCAAACTTTTTTATTTTTTTGTTTTTTTATTTTTCTCTGAACAAGGACCAAAAAATATGCAACCACAAAAATTGGCACCAACAACTGACGTGGGATGTGGTCTACAGAAATACAGCACGTTCTCTGAAAAGCATGTAAAAACTTTGACAATTTTTTTTTCTTTATTTTCCTGAATTTTTTTGGCAATTTCGATGAAACCAAACAGGGCGAAGCAATCTGTTGTTGAGCGTGGGTAACAGTTGCAAGATGGACCTGTGCTGATAGAAGAATATGTGGAGCTATGGGTAGACACACAATATGACAACAAGGATTAGCGATTAACGAGTGCAGATTAGCGATTGTTCAATCCGGATCCAAAGTACAAAACACAGCTGCTGGCTAATACGTGTCGAGACCTAGCGCAACAAGGTGAAAACAAAGAATGATGGAAAGAACGCACAGAACAAGCAAATAACCCGAAATTTTCCATTTTCCTGAATTTTTCCCTGATTTTTCCGAAAGGCACTAGTAGAAATCAAACTTGTTTATTTTTTCACAATTTTTTTTATTTTTCTCTAAACAAGGATAAAAAAATATGCAACCACAAAAATTGGCACCTACAACAGAGATGGATGTGGTCTACAAAGATCGTGCAAAAACTTTGACAATTTTATTTCTTTGTTTTCCTTAATTTTTTGGCAATTTTGATGAAACCAGACAGGGCGAAGCAATCTGTTGTTGAGCGTGGGTAACCATTGCAAGATGAACTTGTGCTTATAGAAGAATATGTGGAGGTATGGGTAGGCACACAATATGACAGCAAGGATTAGCAATTAACGAGTGCAAATTAGCGATTGTTCAATCCGGATCCAAAGTACAAATCACAGCTGCTGGCTAAGACATGTCGACACATAGCGCAACAAGGTGAAAACAAAGGACGATGGAAAGAACGCACAAAACCAGCAAATAACCCAGAATTTTCCTTTTTCCTGAATTTTTCCCTGATTTTTCCAAAAGGAACTAGTAGGAATCAAACTTTTTTATTTTTTTGTTTTTTTATTTTTCTCTAAACAAGGATCAAAAAATATGCAACCACAAAAATCGGCACCAACAACTGACGTGGGATGTGGTCTACAGAAATACAGCACGTTCTCTGAAAAGCATGTAAAAACTTTGACAATTTTTTTTCGTTATTTTCCTGAATTTTTTTGGCAATTTTGATGAAACCAAACAGGGCGAAGCAATCTGTTGTTGAGCGTGGGTAACAGTTGCAAGATGAACCTGTGCTGATAGAAGAATATGTGGAGCTATGGGTAGACACACAATATGACAGCAAGGATTAGTGATTAACGAGTGCAGATTAGCGATTGTTCAATCCGGATCCAAAGTACAAATCACAGCTGCTGGCTAAGACGTGTCGAGACGTAGCGCAACAAGGTGAAAACAAAGGACGATGGAAAGAACGCACAGAACAAGCAAATAACCCAGAATTTTCCTTTTTTCTGAATTTTTCCCTGATTTTTCCAAAAGGCACTAGTAGGAATCAAACTTTTTCATTTTTTCACAATTTTTTTTATTTTTCTCTAAACAAGGATAAAAAAGATGCAACCACAAAAATTGGCACCTACAACAGAGGTGGATGTGGTCTAAGAGATACAGCACGTTCTCTGAAAAGCGTGCAAAAACTTTGACAATTTTATTTCTTTGTTTTCCTAAATTTTTTGGCAATTTTGATGAAACCAAACGGGGCGAAGCAATCTGTTGTTGAGCGTGGGTAACAGTTGCAAGATGAACCTGTGCTGATAGAAGAATATGTGAAACTATGGGTAGGCACACAATATGACAGCGAGGATTAGCTATTAACGAGTGCAGATTAGTGATTGTTCAATCAAGATCTAAAGAAAAAATCACAGCTGCTGGCTAAGACGAGTCGAGACGTAGCGCAGCAAGGTGAAAACAAAGGACGATGGAAAGAACGCACAGAACAAGCAAATCACCCGGAATTTTCCTTTTTCCTGAATTTTCCCTGATTTTTTCCAAAAGGCACTAGTAGAAATCAAACTTTTTTTATTTTTTCACAATTTTTTTTATTTTTCTCTAAACAAGGATCAAAAAAGATTCAACCACAAAAATTGGCACCTACAACTGAGGTGGATGTGGTCTACAGAGATACATCACGTTCTCTGAAAAGCGTGCAAAAACTTTAACAATTTTTTTTCTTTGTTTTCCTGAATTTTTTGGCAATTTTGATGAAACCAAACAGGGCGAAGCAATCTATTGTTGAGCGTGGGTAACCGTTGCAAGATGAACCTGTGCTGCTAGATGAATATGTGAAGCTATGGGTAGGCACACAATATGACATCAAGGATTAGCAATTAACGAGTGCAGATTAGCGATTGTTCAATCCGGATCCAAAGTACAAATCACAGCTGCTGGCTAAGACGTGTCGAGACGTAGCGCAACAAGGTGAAAACAAAGGGCGATGGAAAGAGCACACAGAACAAGCAAATAACACTGAATTTTCCTTTTTCTTGAATTTTTCCCTGATTTTTCCAAAAGGCACTAGTAGGAATCAAACTTTTCTATTTTTTCGTTATTTTTTTCTCTGAACAAGGATAAAAAAAGATGCAACCACAAAAATTGGCACCTAAAACTGAGGTGGGATGTGGTCCACAGAAATACATCACGTTCTCTGAAAAGTGTGCAAAAACTTTGACAATTTTTTTTGTTTTCCTGAATTTTTTTGGCAATGTTGATGAAACCAAGCAGGGCGAAGGAATCTATTGTTGAGAATGGGTAACAGTTGCAAGATGAACCTGTGCTGATAGAGAATATGTGGAGCTATGGGTAGGCACACAATATGACAGTAAGGATTAGCAATTAACGAGTGCAGATTAGCGATTGTTCAATCCGGATCCAAAGTACAAATCACAGCTGCTGGCTAAGACGTGTCGAGACGTAGCGCAACAAGGTGAAAACAAAGGACAATGGAAAGAACGCACAGAACAAGCAAATAACCTGGAATTTTCCTTTTTTCTGAATTTTTCCCTGATTTTTCCAAAAGGCACTAGTAGGAGTCAAACTTTTTATTTTTTTCACAATTTTTTTTCTCTAAACAAAGATAAAAAAGATGCAACCACAAAAATTGGCACCTACAACAAAGGTGGATGTGGTCTAAGAGATATAGCACCGTCTCCGAAAAGTGTGCAAAAACTTTGACAATTTTATTTCTTTGTTTTCCTAAATTTTTTGGCAATTTTGATGAAACCAAATAGGGCGAAGCAATCTGTTGTTGAGCGTGGGTAACAGTTGCCACATGAACCTGTGCTGATAGAAGAATATGTGGAGCTATGGCTAGACACACAATATGACAACAAGGATTAGCGATTAACGAGTGCAGATTAGCGATTGTTCAATCTGGATCCAAAGTACAAAACACAGCTGCTGGCTAATACGTGTCGAGACCTAGCGCAACAAGGTGAAAACAAAGGACGATGGAAAGAACACACAGAACAAGCAAATAACCCGAAATTTTCCATTTTCCTGAATTTTTCCCTGATTTTTCCGAAAGGCAATAGTAGAAATCAAACTTTTTTATTTTTTCACAATTTTTTTTATTTTTCTCTAAACAAGGATAAAAAAAGATGTAACCACAAAAATTGGCACCTACAACAGAGGTGCATGTGGTCTACAAAGATCGTGCAAAAACTTTGATAATTTTATTTCTTTGTTTTCCTTAATTTTTTGGCAATTTTGATGAAACCAGACAGGGCGAAGCAATCTGTTGTTGAGCGTGGGTAACCATTGCAAGATGAACCTGTGCTTATAGAAGAATATGTGGAGGTATGGGTAGGCACACAATATGACAGCAAGGATTAGCAATTAACGAGTGCAAATTAGCGATTGTTCAATCCGGATCCAAAGTACAAATCACAGCTGCTGGCTAAGACATGTCGAGACATAGCGCAACAAGGTGAAAACAAAGGACGATGGAAAGAACGCACAGAACAAGCAAATAACCCAGAATTTTCCTTTTTCCTGAATTTTTCCCTGATTTTTCCAAAAGGAACTAGTAGGAATCAAACTTTTTTATTTTTTTGTTTTTTTATTTTTCTCTGAACAAGGATCAAAAAATATGCAACCACAAAAATTGGCACAAACAACTGAGGTGGGATGTGGTCTACAGAAATACAGCACGTTCTCTGAAAAGCATGTGAAAACTTTGACAATTTTTTTCTTTATTTTCCTGAATTTTTTTGGCAATTTTGATGAAACCAAACAGGGCGAAGCAATCTGTTGTTGAGCGTGGGTAACAGTTGCAAGATGAACCTGTGCTGATAGAAGAATATAAGGAGCTATGGGTAGACACACAATATGACAGCAAGGATTAGCGATTAACGAGTGCAGATTAGCGATTGTTCAATCTGGATCCAAAGTACAAATCACAGCTGCTGGCTAAGATGTGTCGAGACATGGCGCAACAAGGTGAAAACAAAGGACGATGGAAAGAACACACAGAACAAACAAATAACCCAGAATTTTCCTTTTTCCAGAATTTTTCCCTGATTTTTCTAAAAGGCACTAGTAGGAATCAAACTTTTCTATTTTTTCGTTATTTTTTTTCTCTGAACAAGGATAAAAAAGATGCAACCACAAAAATTGGCACCTACAACTGAGGTGGGATGTGGTCTACAGAAATACATCACGTTCTCTGAAAAGTGTGCAAAAACTTTGACAATTTTTTTTGTTTTCCTGAATTTTTTTGGCAATTTTGGTGAAACCAAGCAGGACGAAGGAATCTGTTGTTGAGCGTGGGTAACAGTTGCAAGATGTACCTGTGTTGATAGAGAATATGTGGAGCTATGGGTAGGCACATAATATGACAGTAAGGATTAGCGATTAACGAGTGCAGATTAGCGATTGTTCAATCCGGATCCAAAGTACAAATCACAGCTGCTGCCTAAGACGTGTCGAGACGTAGCGCAACAAGGTGAAAATAAAGGACGATGGAAAGAACGCACAGAACAAGCAAATAACCCGGAATTTTCCTTTTTCCTGAATTTTTCCCTGATTTTACCAAAAGGCACTAGTAGGAATCAAACTTTTTTATTTTTTCAGTATTTTTTATTTTTCTCTGAACAAGAATAAAAAAAGATGCAACCACAAAAATTGGCACCTAAAACTGAGGTGGGATGTGGTCCACAGAAATACATCACGTTCTCTGAAAAGTGTGCAAAAACTTTGACAATTTTTTTTGTTTTCCTGAATTTTTTTGGCAATGTTGATGAAACCAAGCAGGGCGAAGGAATCTATTGTTGAGAATGGGTAACAGTTGCAAGATGAACCTGTGCTGATAGAGAATATGTGGAGCTATGGGTAGGCACACAATATGACAGTAAGGATTAGCAATTAACGAGTGCAGATTAGCGATTGTTCAATCCGGATCCAAAGTACATATCACAGCTGCTGGCTAAGACGTGTCGAGACGTAGCGCAACAAGGTGAAAACAAAGGACAATGGAAAGAACGCACAGAACAAGCAAATAACCCGGAATTTTCCTTTTTTCTGAATTTTTCCCTGATTTTTCCAAAAGGCACTAGTAGGAGTCAAACTTTTTATTTTTTTCACAATTTTTTTTCTCTAAACAAAGATAAAAAAGATGCAACCACAAAAATTGGCACCTACAACAAAGGTGGATGTGGTCTAAGAGATATAGCACCGTCTCCGAAAAGTGTGCAAAAACTTTGACAATTTTATTTCTTTGTTTTCCTAAATTTTTTGGCAATTTTGATGAAACCAAATAGGGCGAAGCAATCTGTTGTTGAGCGTGGGTAACAGTTGCCAGATGAACCTGTGCTGATAGAAGAATATGTGGAGCTATGGCTAGACACACAATATGACAACAAGGATTAGCGATTAACAAGTGCAGATTAGCGATTGTTCAATCTGGATCCAAAGTACAAAACACAGCTGCTGGCTAATACGTGTCGAGACCTAGCGCAACAAGGTGAAAACAAAGGACGATGGAAAGAACACACAGAACAAGCAAATAACCCGAAATTTTCCATTTTCCTGAATTTTTCCCTGATTTTTCCGAAAGGCAATAGTAGAAATCAAACTTTTTTATTTTTTCACAATTTTTTTTATTTTTCTCTAAACAAGGATAAAAAAAGATGTAACCACAAAAATTGGCACCTACAAAGAGGTGCATGTGGTCTACAAAGATCGTGCAAAAACTTTGACAATTTTATTTCTTTGTTTTCCTTAATTTTTTGGCAATTTTGATGAAACCAGACAGGGCGAAGCAATCTGTTGTTGAGCGTGGGTAACCATTGCAAGATGAACCTGTGCTTATAGAAGAATATGTGGAGGTATGGGTAGGCACACAATATGACAGCAAGGATTAGCAATTAACGAGTGCAAATTAGCGATTGTTCAATCCGGATCCAAAGTACAAATCACAGCTGCTGGCTAAGACATGTCGAGACATAGCGCAACAAGGTGAAAACAAAGGACGATGGAAAGAACGCACAGAACAAGCAAATAACCCAGAATTTTCCTTTTTCCTGAATTTTCCCCTGATTTTTCCAAAAGGAACTAGTAGGAATCAAACTTTTTTATTTTTTTGTTTTTTTATTTTTCTCTGAACAAGGATCAAAAAATATGCAACCACAAAAATTGGCACAAACAACTGAGGTGGGATGTGGTCTACAGAAATACAGCACGTTCTCTGAAAAGCATGTAAAAACTTTGACAATTTTTTTCTTTATTTTCCTTAATTTTTTTGGCAATTTTGATGAAACCAAACAGGGCGAAGCAATCTGTTGTTGAGCGTGGGTAACAGTTGCAAGATGAACCTGTGCTGATAGAAGAATATATGGAGCTATGGGTAGACACACAATATGACAGCAAGGATTAGCGATTAACGAGTGCAGATTAGCGATTGTTCAATCTGGATCCAAAGTACAAATCACAGCTGCTGGCTAAGATGTGTCGAGACATGGCGCAACAAGGTGAAAACAAAGGACGATGGAAAGAACACACAGAACAAACAAATAACCCAGAATTTTCCTTTTTCCAGAATTTTTCCCTGATTTTTCTAAAAGGCACTAGTAGGAATCAAACTTTTCTATTTTTTCGTTATTTTTTTTTCTCTGAACAAGGATAAAAAAAGATGCAACCACAAAAATTGGCACCTACAACTGAGGTGGGATGTGGTCTACAGAAATACATCACGTTCTCTGAAAAGTGTGCAAAAACTTTGACAATTTTTTTTGTTTTCCTGAATTTTTTTGGCAATTTTGGTGAAACCAAGCAGGACGAAGGAATCTGTTGTTGAGCGTGGGTAACAGTTGCAAGATGTACCTGTGTTGATAGAGAATATGTGGAGCTATGGGTAGGCACATAATATGACAGTAAGGATTAGCAATTAACGAGTGCAGATTAGCGATTGTTCAATCCGGATCCAAAGTACAAATCACAGCTGCTGCCTAAGACGTGTCGAGACGTAGCGCAACAAGGTGAAAACAAAGGACGATGGAAAGAACGCACAGAACAAGCAAATAACCCGGAATTTTCCTTTTTCCTGAATTTTTTCATGATTTTTCCAAAAGGCACTAGTAGGAATCAAACTTTTTTATTTTTTCACTATTTTTTTTATTTTTCTCTGAACAAGGATCAAAAAAGATGCAACCACAAAAATTAGCACCTACAACTGAGGTGGGATATGGTCTACAGAGATACAGGACGTTCTCTGAAAAGCATGCAAAAACTTTGACAATTTTTTTTTCTTTGTTTTCCTGAATTTATTGGCAATTTTGTTGAAACCAAACAGGGCGAAGCAATCTGTTGTTGAGCGTGGGTAACCATTGCAAGATGAACCTGTGCTAATAGAAGAATATGTGGAGCTATGGGTAGGCACACAATATGACAGCAAGGATTAGCAATTAACGAGTGCAGATTAGCGATTGTTCAATCCGGATTCAAAGGACAAATCACAGCTACTGGCTAAGACGTGTCGAGACGTAGCGCAACAAGGTGAAAACAAAGGACGATGGAAAGAACACACAGAACAAGCAAATAACCCGGAATTTCCCTTTTTCCTGAATTTTTCCCTGATTTTTCCAAAAGGCACTAGTAGGAATCAAACTTTTTTATTTTTTCACTATTTTTTTTATTTTTCTCTGAACAAGTATCAAAAAAGATGCAACCACAAAAATTGGCACCTACAACTGAGGTGGGATGTGGTCTATAGAAATACAGCACGTTCTCTGAAAAGCGTGCAAAAACTTTGACAATTTTTTTCTTTATCTTCCTAAATTTTTTTGGCAATTGTGATGAAGCCAAATAGGGCGAAGCAATCTGTTGTTGAGCATAGGTAACAGTTGCAAGATGAACCTGTGCTGATAGAAGAATATGTGGAGCTATGGGTAGGCACACAATATGACAGCAAGGATTAGCAATTAACGAGTGCAGATTAGCGATTGTTCAATCCGGATCGAAAGTACAAATCACAGCTACTGGCTAAGACGTGTCGAGACATAGCGCAACAAGGTGAAAACAAAGGACGATAGAAAGAACGCACAGAACAAGAAAATAATCTGGAATTTTCCTTTTTCCCGAATTTTTCCTAGATTTTTTCAAAAGGCACTAGTAGGAATCAAAATTTTTTATTTTTTCACTATTTTTTTTATTTTTCTCTGAACAAGTATCAAAAAAGATACAACCACAAAAATTGACACCTACAACTGAGGTGGGATGTGGTCTACAGAGATACAGGACGTTCTTTGAAAAGCTTGCAAAAACTTTGACAATTTTTTTTCTTTGTTTTCCTGAATTTATTGGCAATTTTGATGAAACCAAACAGGGTGAAGCAATCTATTGTTGAGCATGGGTAACCGTTGCAAGATGAACCTATGCTGATAGAAGAATATGTGGAGCTATGGGCAGGTACACAATATGACAGCAAGGATTAGCAATTAACGAGTGCAGATTAGCGATTGTTCAATCCGAATCCAAAGTACAAATCACAGCTACTGGCTAAGACGTGTCGAGACGTAGCGCAACAAGGTGAAAACAAAGGACGATGCAAAGAACACACAGAACAAGCAAATAACCCAGAATTTTCCTTTTTCCTGAATTTTTCCCAGATTTTTCCAAAAGGCACTAGTAGGAATCAAACTTTTTTATTTTTTCACTATTTTTTTTATTTTTCTCTGAACAAGGATCAAAAAAGATGCAACCACAAAAATTGACACGTACAACTGAGGTGGGATGTGGTCTACAGAGATACAGGACGTTCTCTGAAAAGCTTGCAAAAACTTTGACAATTTTTTTCTTTGTTTTCCTGAATTTATTGGCAATTTTAATGAAACCAAACAGGGCGAAGCAATCTGTTGTTGAGCATGGGTAACCGTTGCAAGATGAACCTATGCTGATAGAAGAATATGTGGAGCTATGGGCAGGTACACAATATGATAGCAAGGATTAGCAATTAACGATTTCAGATTAGCGATTGTTCAATCCGAATCCAAAGTACAAATCACAGCTACTGGCTAAGACGTGTCGAGACGTAGTGCAACAAGGTGAAAACAAAGGACGATGGAAATAACGCACAGAACAAGCAAATAACCCGGAATTTTCCTTTTTCTTGAATTTTTCCCTGATTTTTCCAAAAGGCGCTAGTAGGAATCAAACTTTTTTATTTTTTCACTATTTTTTTTATTTTTCTCTGAAGAATCAAAAAAGATGAAACCACAAAAATTGGCACCTACAACTGAGGTGGGATGTGGTCTACAGAAATACAGCACATTCTCTGAAAAACGTGTAAAAACTTTGACAATTTTTTTCCTTTATTTTCCTGAATTTTTTTAGCAATTTTGATGAAACCAAACAGGGCAAAGCAATCTGTTGTTGAGCGTGGGTAACAGTTGCAAGATGAATCTTTCATGATAGAAGAATATGTGGAGCTATGGGTATTCACACAATATGAAAACAATGATTAGCAATTAACGAGTGCAGATTAGCGATTGTTCAATCCGAATCCAAAGTACAAATCACAGCTGCTGGCTAAGACGTGTCGAGATGTAGCGCAACAAGGTGAAAACAAAGGATGATGGAAAGAACGCACAGAACAAGCAAATAATCCGGAATTTTCCTTTTTCCTAAATTTTTTCCTGATTTTTCCAAAAGGCACTAGTTGGAATCAAACTTTTTTATTTTTTTCACTATTTTTTTATTTTTCTCTGAACAAGGACAAAAAGTGATGTAACCACAACAATTGGCACCTACAACTGAGGTGGGATGTGGTCTACAGAAATACAACAGTTCTCTGAAAAGCGTGTAAAAACTTTGACAAATTTTTTTCTTTATTTTCCTGAATATTTTTGGCAATTTTGATGAAACCAAACAGGGCAAAGCAATCTGTTGTTGAGCGTAGGTAACAGTTGTAAGATGAACCTGTGCTGATAGAAGAATATCTGGAGCTATGGGTAGGCACACAATATGACAGCAATGATTAGCGATTAACGAGTGCAGATTAGCGATCGTTCAATCCGGATCCAAAGTACAATTCACAGCTGCTAGCTAAGATGTGTCGAGACGTAGTGCAACAAGGTGAAAACAAAGGACGATGGAAAGAACGCACAGAACAAGCAAATAACCCAGAATTTTCCTTTTTCCTGAATTTTTCCCTGATTTTACCAAAAGGCACTAGTAGGAATCAAACTTTTTTATTTTTTCAGTATTTTTTATTTTTCTCTGAACAAGGATAAAAAAAGATGCAACCACAAAAATTGGCACCTACAACTTAGGTGGGATGTGGTCTACAGAAATACAGTACGTTCACTGAAAAGCGTGTAAAAACTTTGACAATTTTTTTCCTTTATTTTCCTAAATTTTTTTGGCAATTTTGATGAAACCAAACAAGGCGAAGCAATCTGTTGTTGAGCGTGGGTAACAGTTGCAAGATGAACCTGTCCTGATAGAAGAATATGCGGAGCTATGGGTAGGCACACAATATGACAACAATGATTAGCAATTAACGAGTGCAGATTAGCGATTGTTCAATCCGAATCCAAAGTACAAATAACAACTGCTGGCTAAGACGTGTCGAGATGTAGCGCAACAAGGTGAAAACAAAGGATGATGGAAAGAACGCACAGAACAAGCAAATAATCCGGAATTTTCCTTTTTCCTGAATTTTTTCCTGATTTTTCCAAAAGGCACTAGTAGGAATCAAACTTTTTATTTTTTTCACTATTTTTTTTATTTTTCTCTAATCAAGGATAAAAAAAGATTGTAACCACAACAATTGGCACCTACAACTGAGGTGGGATGTGGTCTAGAGAAATACAACACGTTCTCTGAAAAGCGTGTAAAAACTTTGACAAATTTTTTTCTTTATTTTCCTGAATATTTTTGGCAATTTTGATGAAACCAAACAGGGCAAAGCAATCAGTTGTTGAGCGTAGGTAACAGTTGTAAGATGAACCTGTGCTGATAGAAGAATATGTGGAGCTATGGGTAGGCACACAATATGACACCAAGGATTAGCGATTAACGAGTGCAGATTAGCGATTGTTCATTCCGGATCCAAAGTACAATTCACAGCGGCTAGCTAAGACGTGTCGAGACGTAGCGCAACAAGGTGAAAACAAAGGACGATGGAAGGAACGCACAGAACAAGCAAATAACCCGGAATTTTCCTTTTTCCTGAAATTTTCCCTGATTTTTCCAAAAGGCACTAGTAGGAATCAAATTTTTTTATTTTTTCAGTATTTTTTATTTTTCTCTGAACAAGGATAAAAAAAGATGCAACCACAAAAATTGGCACCTACAACTGAGGTGGGATGTGGTCTACAGAAATACAGCACGTTCACTGAAAATCGTGCAAAAACTTTGACAATTTTTTTCTTTATTTTCCTAAATTTTTTTGGCAATTTTGATGAAACCAAATGGTGCGAAGCAATCTGTTGTTGAGCGTGGGTAACAGTTGCAAGATGAACCTGTGCTGATAGAGGATATGTGGAGCTTTTAGTAGGCACACAATATAACAGCAAGGATTAGCAATTAACGAGTGCAGATTAGCGATTGTTCAATCCGGATCCAAAGTACAAATCACAGCTGCTGGTTAAGACGTGTCGAGACGTAGCGTAACAAGGTGAAAACAAAAGGACGATGGAAAGAACGCACAGAACAAGCAAATAACCCAGAATTTTCCTTTTTCCAGAATTTTTTCCAGATTTTTCCAAAAGGCACTAGTAAGAATCAAACTTTTTTATTTTTTCACTATTTTTTCGTTTTTCTCTGAACAAGGATAAAAAAAGATGTAACCACAACAATTGGCACCTACAACTGAGGTGGGATGTGGTCTAGAGAAATACAACACGTTCTCTAAAAAGCGTGTAAAAACTTTGACAATTTTTTTCTTTATTTTCCTGAATATTTTTGGCAATTTTGATGAAACCAAACAGGGCATAGCAATCTGTTGTTGAGCGTAGGTAACAGCTGTAAGATGAACCTGTGCTGATAGAAGAATATGTGGAGCTATGGGTAGGCACACAATATGACAGCAAGGATTAGCGATTAACGAGTGCAGATTAGCGATTGTTCAATCCAGATCCAAAGTACAATTCACAGCTGCTAGCTAAGACGTGTCGAGACGTAGTGCAACAAGGTGAAAACAAAGGACGATGGAAAGAACGCACAGAACAAGCAAATAACCCAGAATTTTCCTTTTTCCTGAATTTTTCCCTGATTTTACCAAAAGGCACTAGTAGGAATCAAACTTTTTTATTTTTTCAGTATTTTTTATTTTTCTGTGAACAAGGATCAAAAAAGATGCAACCACAAAAATTGGCACCTACAACTGAGGTGGGATGTGGTCTACAGAAATACAGCACGTTCTCTGAAAAGCGTGTAAAAACTTTGACAATTTTTTTCCTTTATTTTCCTAAATTTTTTTGGCAATTTTGATGAAACCAAACAGGGCGAAGCAATCTGTTGTTGAGCGTGGGTAACAGTTGCAAGATGAACCTGTCCTGATAGAAGAATATGCGGAGCTATGGGTAGGCACACAATATGACAACAATGATTAGCAATTAACGAGTGCAGATTAGCGATTGTTCAATCCGAATCCAAAGTACAAATAACAGCTGCTGGCTAAGACGTGTCGAGATGTAGCGCAACAAGGTGAAAACAAAGGATGATGGAAAGAACGCACAGAACAAGCAAATAATCCGGAATTTTCCTTTTTCCTGAATTTTTTCCAGATTTTTCCAAAAGGCACTAGTAGGAATCAAACTTTTTTATTTTTTTCACTATTTTTTTTTATTTTTCTCTAAACAAGGATAAAAAAAGATGTAACCACCACAATTGGCACCTACAACTGAGGTGGGATGTGGTCTAGAGAAATACAACACGTTCTCTGAAAAGCGTGTAAAAACTTTGACAAATTTTTTTCTTTATTTTCCTGAATATTTTTGGCAATTTTGATGAAACCAAACAGGGCAAAGCAATCTGTTGTTGAGCGTAGGTAACAGTTGTAAGATGAACCTGTGCTGATAGAAGAATATGTGGAGCTATGGGTAGGCACACAATATGACAGCAAGGATTAGCGATTAACGAGTGCAGATTAGCGATTGTTCAATCCGGATCCAAAGTACAATTCACAGCGGCTAGCTAAGACGTGTCGAGACGTAGCGCAACAAGGTGAAAACAAAGGACGATGGAAAGAACGCACAGAACAAGCAAATAACCCGGAATTTTCCTTTTTCCTGAATTTTTCCCTGATTTTTCCAAAAGGCACTAGTAGGAATCAAACTTTTTTATTTTTTCAGTATTTTTTATTTTTCTCTGAACAAGGATAAAAAAAGATGCAACCACAAAAATTGGCACCTACAACTGAGGTGGGATGTGGTCTACAGAAATACAGCACGTTCACTGAAAATCGTGCAAAAACTTTGATAATTTTTTTCTTTATTTTCCTAAAATTTTTTTGGCAATTTTGAAGAAACCAAATGGTGCGAAGCAATCTGTTGTTGAGCGTGGGTAACAGTTGCAAGATGAACCTGTGCTGATAGAGGATATGTGGAGCTATAAGTAGGCACACAATATAACAGCAAGGATTAGCAATTAACGAGTGCTGATTAGCGATTGTTCAATCCGGATCCAAAGTACAAATCACAGCTGCTGGTTAAGACGTGTCGAGACGTGGCGTAACAAGGTGAAAACAAAGGACGATGGAAAGAACGCACAGAACAAGCAAATAACCCAGAATTTTCCTTTTTCCTGAATTTTTCCCTGATTTTTCCAAAAGGCACAGGTAGGAATCAAACTTTTTTATTTTTTCACCAATTTTTTTATTTTTCTCTGAATAAGAATCCAAAATGATGCAACCACAAAAATTGGCACCTACTACTGAGGTGGGATGTGGTCTACAGAAATACAACACATTCTCTGAAAAACATGTAAAAACTTTGACAATTTTTTTCCTGAATTTTTTTTGGCAATTTTGATGAAACCAAACAGGGCGAAGCAATCTGTTGTTGAGCGTGGGTAACAGTTGGAAGATGAACCTGTCCTGATAGAAGAATATGTGGAGCTATGGGTAGGCACACAATATGACAGCAATGATTAGCAATTAATGAGTGCAGATTAGCGATTGTTCAATCCGAATCCAAAGTACAAATCACAGCTGCTGGTTAAGATGTGTCGAGACGTAGCGCAAAGGATGATGGAAAGAACGCACAGAACAAGCAAATAATCCAGAATTTTCCTTTTTCCTGAATTTTTTCTTGATTTTTCCGAAAGGCACTAGTAGGAATCAAACTTTTTTATTTTTTTCACTATTTTTTTATTTTTCTCTGAACAAGGACAAAAAAAGATGTAACCACAACAATTGGCACCTACAACTGAGGTGGGATGTGGTCTATAGAAATACAACACGTTTTCTGAAAAGCGTGTAAAAACTTTGACAAATTTTTTTCTTTATTTTCCTAAATATTTTTGGCAATTTTGATGAAACCAAACAGGGCAAAGCAATTTGTTGTTGAGCGTAGGTAACAGTTGTAAGATGAACCTGTGCTAATAGAAGAATATGTGAAGCTATGGGTAGGGACACAATATGACAGCAATGATTAGCAATTAATGAGTGCAGATTAGCGACTGTTCAATCCGAATCCAAAGTACAAGTCACAGCTGTTGGCTAAGATGTGTCGAGACATAGCGCAACAAGGTGAAAACAAAGGATTATGGAAAGAACGCACAGAACAAGCCAATAATCCGGAATTTTCCTTTTCCCTGAATCTTTTCCTGATTTTTCCAAAAGGCACTAGTAGGAATCAAACTTTTTTATTTTTTCACTATTTTTTTATTTTTCTCTAAACAAGGACAAAAAAAAGATGTAACCACAACAATTGGCACCTACAACTGAGGTGGGATGTGGTCTACAGAAATACAACACGTTCTCTGAAAAGCGTGTAAAAACTTTGACAAATTTTTTTCTTTATTTTTCTGAATATTTTTGGCAATTTTGATGAAACCAAACAGGGCAAAGCAATCTATTGTTGAGCGTAGGTCACAGTTGTAAGATGAACATGTGCTGATAGAAGAATATGTGGAGCTATGGGTAGACGCATAATATGACAGCAAGGATTAGCAATTAACGAGTGCAGATTAGCGATTGTTCAATCCGGATCCAAAGTACAATTCACAGCTGCTAGCTATGACATGTCGAGACGTAGCGCAACAAGGAGAAAACAAAGGACGATGGAAAGAACGCACATAACAAGCAAATAACCTGGAATTTTCCTTTTTCCTGAATTTTTTCCTGATTTTTCCAAAAGGCACTAGTAAGAATCAAACTTTTTTATTTTTTCACAATTTTTTTTTTCTCTGAACAAGGATAAAAAAAGATGTAACCACAACAATTGCCACCTACAACTGTGGTGGGATGTGGTCTAGAGAAATACAACACGTTCTCTGAAAAGCGTGTAAAAACTTTAACAAATTTTTTTCTTTATTTTCCCGAATATTTTTGGTAATTTTGATGAAACCAAACAGGGCAAAGCAATCTGTTGTTGAGCGTAGGTAACAGTTGTATGATGAACCTGTGCTAATAGAAGAATATGTGGAGCTATGGGTAGGCACACAATATGACAGCAAGGATTAGCGATTAACGAGTGCAGATTAGCGATTGTTCAATCCGAATCCAAAGTACAATTCACAGTTGCTAGCTAAGACATGTCGAGACGTAGCGCAACAAGGTGAAAACAAAGGACGATGGAAAGAACGCACAGAACAAGCAAATAACCCGGAATTTTCCTTTTTCTTGAATTTTTCCCTGATTTTTCCAAAAGGCACTAGTAGGAATCAAAATTTTTTATTTTTTCACTATTTTTTTTATTTTTCTCTGAACAAGAATCAAAAAATATGCAACCACAAAAATTGGCACCTACAACTGAGTTGGGATGTGGTCTACAGAAATACAGCACATTCTCTGAAAAACGTGTAAAAACTTTGATAATTTTTTTCCTTTATTTTACTGAATTTTTTTAGCAATTTTGATGAAACCAAACAGGGCGAAGCAATCTGTTGTTGAGCGTGGGTAACAGTTGCAAGATGAATCTTTCATGATAGAAGAATATGTGGAGCTATGGGTATTCACACAATATGAAAACAATGATTAGCAATTAACGAGTGCAGATTAGCGATTGTTTAATCCGAATCCAAAGTACAAATCACAGCTGCTGGCTAAGACGTGTCGAGATCTAGCGCAACAAGGTGAAAACAAAGGATGATGGAAAGAACGCACAGAACAAGCAAATAATCTGGAATTTTCCTTTTTTCTGAATTTTTTCCAGATTTTTCCAAAAGGCACTAGTAGGAATCAAACTTTTTTATTTTTTTCACTATTTTTTTTATTTTTCTTTGAACAAGGACAAAAAGAGATGTAACCACAACAATTGGCACCTACAACTGAGGTGGGATGTGGTCTACAGAAATACAACACGTTCTCTGAAAAGCGTGTAAAAACTTTGACAAATTTTTTTCTTTATTTTTCTGAATATTTTTGGCAATTTTGATGAAACCAAACAGGGCAAAGCAATCTATTGTTGAGCGTAGGTCACAGTTGTAAGATGAACATGTGCTGATAGAAGAATATGTGGAGCTATGGGTAGGCGCACAATATGACTGCAAGGATTAGCAATTAACGAGTGCAGATTAGCGATTGTTCAATTCGGATCCAAAGTACAATTCACAGCTGCTAGCTATGACGTGTCGAGACGTAGCGCAACAAGGAGAAAACAAAGGACGATGGAAAGAACGCACATAACAAGCAAATAACTTGGAATTTTCCTTTTTCCTAAATATTTTCCTGATTTTTCCAAAAGGCACTAGTAAGAATCAAACTTTTTTATTTTTTCCCAATTTTTTTATTTTTCTTTGAACAAGGATAAAAAAAGATGTAACCACAACAATTGCCACCTACAACTGAGGTGGGATGTGGTCTAGAGAAATACAACACGTTCTCTGAAAAGCGTGTAAAAACTTTGACAAATTTTTTTCTTTATTTTCCTGAATATTTTTGGCAATTTTGATGAAACCAAACAGGGCAAAGCAATCTGTTGTTGAGCATAGGTAACAATTGTAAGATGAACCTGTGCTAATAGAAGAATATGTGGAGCTATGGGTAGGCACACACTATGACAGCAAGGATTAGCGATTAACGAGTGCAGATTAGCGATTGTTCAATCCGAATCAAAGTACAATTCACAGTTGCTAGCTAACACGTGTCGAGACGTAGCGCAACAAGGTAAAAACAAAGGACGATGGAAAGAACGCACAGAACAAGCAAATAACCCGGAATTTTCCTTTTTCTTGAATTTTTCCCTGATTTTTCCAAAAGGCACTAGTAGGAATCAAACTTTTTTATTTTTTCACTAATTTTTTTTATTTTTCTCTGAACAAGAATCAAAAAAGATGCAACCACAAAAATTGGCACCTACAACTGAGGTGGGATGTGGTCTACAGAAATACAGCACATTCTCTGAAAAACATGTAAAAACTTTGATAATTTTTTTCCTTTATTTTCCTGAATTTTTTTAGCAATTTTGATGAAACCAAACAGGGGAAGCAATCTGTTGTTGAGCGTGGGTAACAGCTGCAAGATGAATCTTTCATGATAGAAGAATATGTGGAGCTATGGGTATTCACACAATATGAAAACAATGATTAGCAATTAACGAGTGCAGATTAGCGATTGTTCAATCCGAATCCAAAGTACAAATCACAGCTGCTGGCTAAGACGTGTCGAGATGTAGCGCAACAAGGTGAAAACAAAGGATGATGGAAAGAACGCACAGAACAAGCAAATAATCCGGAATTTTCCTTTTTCCTAAATTTTTTCCTGATTTTTCCAAAAGGCACTAGTAGGAATCAAACTTTTTTATTTTTTTCACTATTTTTTTTATTTTTCTCTGAACAAGGACAAAAAAAGATGTAACCACAACAATTGGCACCTACAACTGAGCTGGGATGTGGTCTAGAGAAATACAGCACATTCTCTGAAAAATGTGTAAAAACTTTGACAATTTTTTTCCTTTATTTTCCTAAATTTTTTTGGCAATTCTGATGAAACCAAACAGGGCGAAGCAATCTGTTGTTGAGTGTGAATAACAGTTGCAAGATGAATCTGTCCTGATAGAAGAATATGCGGAGCTATGGGTAGGCACACAATATGACAACAATGATTAGCAATTAACGAGTGCCGATTAGCGATTGTTCAATCCGGATCCAAAGTACAAATCACAGCTACTGGCTAAGACCTTTCGAGACGTAGCGCAACAAGGTGAAAACAAAGGACGATGGAAAGAACACACAGAACAAGCAAATAACCCAGAATTTTCCTTTTTCCTGAATTTTGCCCTGATTTTTCCAAAAGGCACTAGTAGGAATCAAACTTTTTTATTTTTTCACTAATTTTTTTATTTTTCTCTGAACAAGAATCAAAAAAGATGCAACCACAAAAATTGGCACCTACAACTGAGGTGGGATGTGGTCTACAGAAATACAGCACATTCTCTGAAAAACGTATAAAAACTTTGATAATTTTTTTCCTTTATTTTCCTGAATTTTTTTAGCAATTTTGATGAAACCAAACAGGGGAAGCAATCTGTTGTTGAGCGTGGGTAACAGTTGCAAGATGAATCTTTCATGATAGAAGAATATGTGGAGCTATGGGTATTCACACAATATGAAAACAATGATTAGCAATTAACGAGTGCAGATTAGCGATTGTTCAATCCGAATCCAAAGTACAAATCACAGCTGCTGGCTAAGACGTGTCGAGATGTAGCGCAACAAGGTGAAAACAAAGGATGATGGAAAGAACGCACAGAACAAGCAAATAATCCAGAATTTTCTTTTTTCCTGAATTTTTTCCTAATTTTTCCAAAAGGCACCAGTAGGAATCAAACTTTTCTATTTTTTTCACTATTTTTTTTTATTTTTCTCTGAACAAGGACAAAAAAAGATGTAACCACAACAATTGGCACCTACAAATGAGCTGGGATGTGGTCTAGAGAAATACAACACGTTCTCTAAAAAGCGTGTAAAAACTTTGACAAATTTTTTTCTTTATTTTCCTGAATATTTTTTGCAATTTTGATGAAACCAAACAGGGCAAAGCAATCTGTTGTTGAGCGTAGGTAACAGTTGTAAGATGAATCTGTGCTGATAGAAGAATATGTGGAACTATGGGTAGGCACACAATATGACAGTAAGGATTAGCGATTAACGAGTGTAGATTAGCGATTGTTCAATCCGGATCCAAAGTACAATTCACAGCTGCTAGCTAAGACGTGTCGACACGTAGCGCAACAAGGTGAAAACAAAGGACGATGGAAAGAACGCACAGAACAAGCAAATAACCCAGAATTTTAGTTTTTCCTGAATTTTTCCTTGATTTTTCCAAAAGGCACTGGTAGAAATCAAATTTTTTTATTTTTTCACTATTTTTTTTATTTTTCTCTGAACAAGAATCAAAAAAGATGCAACCACAAAAATTGGCACCTACAACTGAGGTGGGATGTGGTCTACAGAAATACAGCACATTCTCTGAAAAACGTGTAAAAACTTTGACAATTTTTTTCCTTTATTTTCCTAAATTTTTTTGGCAATTCTGATGAAACCAAACAGGGCGAAGCAATCTGTTGTTGAGTGTGAATAACAGTTGCAAGATGAATCTGTCCTGATAGAAGAATATGCGGAGCTATGGGTAGGCACACAATATGACAACAATGATTAGCAATTAACGAGTGCAGATTAGCGATTGTTCAATCCGGATCCAAAGTACAAATCACAGCTGCTGGCTAAGACCTTTCGAGACGTAGCGCAACAAGGTGAAAACAAAGGACGATGGAAAGAACGCACAGAACAAGCAAATAACCCAGAATTTTCCTTTTTCCTGAATTTTGCCCTGATTTTTCCAAAAGGCACTAGTAGGAATCAAACTTTTTTATTTTTTCACTATTTTTTTTATTTTCTCTGAACAAGAATCAAAAAACATGCAACCACAAAAAGGCACCTACAACTGAGGTGAAATGTGGTCTACAGAAATACAACACGTTCTTTGAAAAATGTGTAAAAACTTTGACAAATTTTTTCCTTTATTTTCCTGAATTTTTTTTGGCAATTTTGATGAAACCAAACAGGGCAAAGCAATCTGTTGTAGAGCGTGGGTAACAGTTGCAAGAGGAACCTGTGCTGATAGAGAATATGTGGAGCTATGGGTAGGCACACAATATGACAGCAAGGATTAGCAATTAACGAGTGCAGATTATTGATTGTTCAATCCGGATCCAAAGTACAAATCACAGCTGCTGGCTAAGACGTGTCTAGACGTAGCGCAACAAGGTGAAAACAAAAGACGATGGAAAGAACGCACAGAACAAGCAAATAACCCAGAATTTTCCCTTTTCCTGAATTTTTCCCTGATTTTTCCCAAAGGCACTAGTAGGAATCAAACTTTTTTATTTTTCACTATTTTTTTTATTTTTCTCTGATCATCGATAAAAAAAGATGCAACCACAAAAATTGGTACCTACAATGGAGGGGGGGATGTGGTCTCCCGAAATACTGCACGTTCTCTGAAAAGCATGCAAAAACTTTGACAATTTTTTTTCTTTATTTTCCTGAATTTTTTTGGCAATTTTGATGAAACCAAACAGGGCGAAGCAATCTGTTGTTGAGCGTGGGTAACAGTTGCAAGATGAACCTATGCTGATAGAAGAATATGTGGAGCTATGGGTAGGCACACAATATGACAGCAAAGATTAGCGATTAACGAGTGCAGATTAGCGATTGTTCAATCCGGATCCAAAGTACAATTCACAGCTGCTAGCTAAGACGTGTCGAGACGTAGCGCAACAAGGTGAAAACAAAGGACGATGGAAAGAACGCACAGAACAAGCAAATAACCCAGAATTTTCCTTTTTCCTGAATTTTGCCCTGATTTTTCCAAAAGGCACTAGTAGGAATCAAACTTTTTTATTTTTTCACTATTTTTTTATTTTCTCTGAACAAGAATCAAAAAACATGCAACCACAAAAAGGCACCTACAACTGAGGTGGGATGTGGTCTACAGAAATACAACACGTTCTCTGAAAAATGTGTAAAAACTTTGACAAATTTTTTCCTTTATTTTCCTGAATTTTTTTTGGCAATTTTGATGAAACCAAACAGGGCAAAGCAATCTGTTGTAGAGCGTGGGTAACAGTTGCAAGAGGAACCTGTGCTGATAGAGAATATGTGGAGCTATGGGTAGGCACACAATATGACAGCAAGGATTAGCAATTAACGAGTGCAGATTATTGATTGTTCAATCCGGATCCAAAGTACAAATCACAGCTGCTGGCTAAGACGTGTCGAGACGTAGCGCAACAAGGTGAAAACAAAGGACGATGGAAAGAACGCACAGAACAAGCAAATAACCCAGAATTTTCCTTTTTCCTAAATTTTTCCCTGATTTTTCCAAAAGGCACTAGTAGGAATCAAACTTTTTTATTTTTTCACTATTTTTTTTATTTTTCTCTGAACAAGGATCAAAAAAGGTGCAACCGCAAAAATTGGCACCTACAACTGAGGTGGGATGTGGTCTACAGAAATACAGCACGTTCTCTGAAAAGCATGCAAAAACTTTGACAATTTATTTTGTTTTCCTGATTTTTTTTGGCAATGTTGATGAAACCAAACAGGGCGAAGCAATCTGTTGTTGAGCGTGGGTAACAGTTGCAAGATGAACCTGTGCTGGTAGAAGAATATGTGGAGCTATGCGTAGGCACGCAATATGACAGCAAGGATTAGCAATTAACGAGTGCATATTAGCGAATTAATGAGTGCATATTAGCGATTATTCAATCTGGATCCAAAGTACAAATCACAGCTGCTGGCTAAGAAGTGTCGAGACGTAGCGCAACAAGGTGAAAACAAAGGGCGATGGAAAGAACGCACAGAACAATCAAATAACCAGGAATTTTCCTTTTCCTGAATTTTTCCCCGATTTTTCCAAAAGGCACTAGTAGGGATCAAACTTTTTTATTTTGTCACTATTTTTTTTTATTTTTCTCTCAAGAAGGATAAAAAAGATGCAACCACAAAAATTGGCACATAAAACTGATGTGGGATTTTGTCTACAGAAATACAGCACGTACTGTGAAAAGCGTGCAAAAACTTTGACAATTTTTTTTCTTTATTTTCCTGAATTTTTTTGGCAATTTTGATGAAACCAAACAGGGCGAAGCAATCTGTTGTTGAGCGTGGGTAACAGTTGCAAGATGAACTTGTGCTGATAGAAGAATATGTGGAGCTATGGGTAGGCACACAATATGACAGCAAGGCTTAGCAATTAACGAGTGCAGATTAGCGATTGTTCAATCCGGATCCAAAGTACAAATCACAGCTGCTGGCTAAGACGTGTCTAGACGTAGCGCAACAAGGTGAAAACAAAAGACGATGGAAAGAACGCACAGAACAAGCAAATAACCCAGAATTTTCCCTTTTCCTGAATTTTTCCTTGATTTTTCCCAAAGGCACTAGTAGGAATCAAACTTTTTTATTTTTCACTATTTTTTTTATTTTTCTCTGATCAACGATAAAAAAAGATGCAACCACAAAAATTGGTACCTACAATGGAGGGGGGGATGTGGTCTCCCGAAATACTGCACGTTCTCTAAAAAGCATGCAAAAACTTTGACAATTTTTTTTCTTTATTTTCCTGAATTTTTTTGGCAATTTTGATGAAACCAAACAGGGCGAAGCAATCTGTTGTTGAGCGTGGGTAACAGTTGCAAGATGAACCTATGCTGATAGAAGAATATGTGGAGCTATGGGTAGGCACACAATATGACAGCAAAGATTAGCGATTAACGAGTGCAGATTAGCGATTGTTCAATCCGGATCCAAAGTACAATTCACAGCTGCTAGCTAAGACGTGTCGAGACGTAGCGCAACAAGGTGAAAACAAAGGACGATGGAAAGAACGCACAGAACAAGCAAATAACCCAGAATTTTCCTTTTTCCTGAATTTTGCCCTGATTTTTCCAAAAGGCACTAGTAGGAATCAAACTTTTTTATTTTTTCACTATTTTTTTTATTTTCTCTGAACAAGAATCAAAAAACATGCAACCACAAAAAGGCACCTACAACTGAGGTGGGATGTGGCCTACAGAAATACAACACGTTCTCTGAAAAATGTGTAAAAACTTTGACAAATTTTTTCCTTTATTTTCCTGAATTTTTTTGGCAATTTTGATGAAACAAAACAGGGCAAAGCAATCTGTTGTAGAGCGTGGGTAACAGTTGCAAGAGGAACCTGTGCTGATAGAGAATATGTGGAGCTATGGGTAGGCACACAATATGACAGCAAGGATTAGCAATTAACGAGTGCAGATTATTGATTGTTCAATCTGGATCCAAAGTACAAATCACAGCTGCTGGCTAAGACGTGTCGAGACGTAGCGCAACAAGGTGAAAACAAAGGACGATGGAAAGAACGCACAGAACAAGCAAATAACCCAGAATTTTCCTTTTTCCTAAATTTTTCCCTGATTTTTCCAAAAGGCACTAGTAGGAATCAAACTTTTTTATTTTTTCACTATTTTTTTTATTTTTCTCTGAACAAGGATCAAAAAAGGTGCAACCGCAAAAATTGGCACCTACAACTGAGGTGGGATGTGGTCTACAGAAATACAGCACGTTCTCTGAAAAGCATGCAAAAACTTTGACAATTTATTTTGTTTTCCTGATTTTTTTTGGCAATGTTGATGAAACCAAACAGGGCGAAGCAATCTGTTGTTGAGCGTGGGTAACAGTTGCAAGATGAACCTGTGCTGGTAGAAGAATATGTGGAGCTATGCGTAGGCACGCAATATGACAGCAAGGATTAGCAATTAACGAGTGCATATTAGCGAATTAATGAGTGCATATTAGCGATTATTCAATCTGGATCCAAAGTACAAATCACAGCTGCTGGCTAAGAAGTGTCGAGACGTAGCGCAACAAGGTGAAAACAAAGGGCGATGGAAAGAACGCACAGAACAATCAAATAACCAGGAATTTTCCTTTTCCTGAATTTTTCCCCGATTTTTCCAAAAGGCACTAGTAGGGATCAAACTTTTTTATTTTGTCACTATTTTTTTTATTTTTCTCTCAAGAAGGATAAAAAAAGATGCAACCACAAAAATTGGCACATAAAACTGATGTGGGATTTTGTCTACAGAAATACAGCACGTACTGTGAAAAGCGTGCAAAAACTTTGACAATTTTTTTTCTTTATTTTCCTGAATTTTTTTTGGCAATTTTGATGAAACCAAACAGGGCGAAGCAATCTGTTGTTGAGCGTGGGTAACAGTTGCAAGATGAACTTGTGCTGATAGAAGAATATGTGGAGCTATGGGTAGGCACACAATATGACAGCAAGGCTTAGCAATTAACGAGTGCAGATTAGCGATTGTTCAATCCGGATCCAAAGTACAAATCACAGCTGCTGGCTAAGACGTGTCTAGACGTAGCGCAACAAGGTGAAAACAAAAGACGATGGAAAGAACGCACAGAACAAGCAAATAACCCAGAATTTTCCCTTTTCCTGAATTTTTCCCTGATTTTTCCCAAAGGCACTAGTAGGAATCAAACTTTTTTATTTTTCACTATTTTTTTTATTTTTCTCTGATCAACGATAAAAAAAGATGCAACCACAAAAATTGGTACCTACAATGGAGGGGGGATGTGGTATCCCGAAATACTGCACGTTCTCTGAAAAGCATGCAAAAACTTTGACAATTTTTTTTCTTTATTTTCCTGAATTTTTTTGGCAATTTTGATGAAACCAAACAGGGCGAAGCAATCTGTTGTTGAGCGTGGGTAACAGTTGCAAGATGAACCTATGCTGATAGAAGAATATGTGGAGCTATGGGTAGGCACACAATATGACAGCAAAGATTAGCGATTAACGAGTGCACATTAGCGATTGTTCAATCCGGATCCAAAGTACAATTCACAGCTGCTAGCTAAGACGTGTCGAGACGTAGCGCAACAAGGTGAAAACAAAGGACGATGGAAAGAACGCACAGAACAAGCAAATAACCCAGAATTTTCCTTTTTCCTGAATTTTGCCCTGATTTTTCCAAAAGGCACTAGTAGGAATCAAACTTTTTTATTTTTTCACTATTTTTTTATTTTCTCTGAACAAGAATCAAAAAACATGCAACCACAAAAAGGCACCTACAACTGAGGTGGGATGTGGTCTACAGAAATACAACACGTTCTCTGAAAAATATGTAAAAACTTTGACAAATTTTTTCCTTTATTTTCCTGAATTTTTTTTGGCAATTTTGATGAAACCAAACAGGGCAAAGCAATCTGTTGTAGAGCGTGGGTAACAGTTGCAAGAGGAACCTGTGCTGATAGAGAATATGTGGAGCTATGGGTAGGCACACAATATGACAGCAAGGATTAGCAATTAACGAGTGCAGATTATTGATTGTTCAATCCGGATCCAAAGTACAAATCACAGCTGCTGGCTAAGACGTGTCGAGACGTAGCGCAACAAGGTGAAAACAAAGGACGATGGAAAGAACGCACAGAACAAGCAAATAACCCAGAATTTTCCTTTTTCCTAAATTTTTCCCTGATTTTTCCAAAAGGCACTAGTAGGAATCAAACTTTTTTATTTTTTCACTATTTTTTTTTATTTTTCTCTGAACAAGGATCAAAAAAGGTGCAACCGCAAAAATTGGCACCTACAACTGAGGTGGGATGTGGTCTACAGAAATACAGCACGTTCTCTGAAAAGCATGCAAAAACTTTGACAATTTATTTTGTTTTCCTGATTTTTTTTGGCAATGTTGATGAAACCAAACAGGGCGAAGCAATCTGTTGTTGAGCGTGGGTAACAGTTGCAAGATGAACCTGTGCTGGTAGAAGAATATGTGGAGCTATGCGTAGGCACGCAATATGACAGCAAGGATTAGCAATTAACGAGTGCATATTAGCGAATTAATGAGTGCATATTAGCGATTATTCAATCTGGATCCAAAGTACAAATCACAGCTGCTGGCTAAGAAGTGTCGAGATGTAGCGCAACAAGGTGAAAACAAAGGGCGATGGAAAGAACGCACAGAACAATCAAATAACCAGGAATTTTCCTTTTCCTGAATTTTTCCTCGATTTTTCCAAAAGGCACTAGTAGGGATCAAACTTTTTTATTTTGTCACTATTTTTTTTATTTTTCTCTCAAGAAGGATAAAAAAAGATGCAACCACAAAAATTGGCACATAAAACTGATGTGGGATTTTGTCTACAGAAATACAGCACGTACTGTGAAAAGCGTGCAAAAACTTTGACAATTTTTTTTCTTTATTTTCCTGAATTTTTTTGGCAATTTTGATGAAACCAAACAGGGCGAAGCAATCTGTTGTTGAGCGTGGGTAACAGTTGCAAGATGAACTTGTGCTGATAGAAGAATATGTGGAGCTATGGGTAGGCACACAATATGACAGCAAGGCTTAGCAATTAACGAGTGCAGATTAGCGATTGTTCAATCCGGATCCAAAGTACAAATCACAGCTGCTGGCTAAGACGTGTCTAGACGTAGCGCAACAAGGTGAAAACAAAAGACGATGGAAAGAACGCACAGAACAAGCAAAGAACCCAGAATTTTCCCTTTTCCTGAATTTTTCCCTGATTTTTCCCAAAGGCACTAGTAGGAATCAAACTTTTTTATTTTTCACTATTTTTTTTTATTTTTCTCTGATCAACGATAAAAAAAGATGCAACCACAAAAATTGGTACCTACAATGGAGGGGGGGATGTGGTCTCCCGAAATACTGCACGTTCTCTGAAAAGCATGCAAAAACTTTGACAATTTTTTTTCTTTATTTTCCTGATTTTTTTGGCAATTTTGATGAAACCAAACAGGGCGAAGCAATCTGTTGTTGAGCGTGGGTAACAGTTGTAAGATGAACCTATGCTGATAGAAGAATATGTGGAGCTATGGGTAGGCACACAATATGACAGCAAAGATTAGCGATTAACGAGTGCAGATTAGCGATTGTTCAATCCGGATCCAAAGTACAATTCACAGCTGCTAGCTAAGACGTGTCGAGACGTAGCGCAACAAGGTGAAAACAAAGGACGATGGAAAGAACGCACAGAACAAGCAAATAACCCGAAATTTTACTTTTTCCTGAATTTTTTCCTGATTTTTCCAAAAGGCACTAGTAGGAATCAAACTTTTTTATTTTTTCACTATTTTTTTTATTTTTCTCTGAACAAGGATCAAAAAAGGTGCAACCACAAAAATTGGCACCTACAACTGAGGTGGGATGTGGTCTACAGAAATATAGCACGTTCTCTGAAAAGCATGCAAAAACTTTGACAATTTATTTTGTTTTCCTGATTTTTTTGGCAATGTTGATGAAACCAAACAGGGCGAAGCAATCTATTGTTGAGCGTGGGTAACCATTACAAGATGAACCTGTGCTGATAGAAGAATATGTGGAGCTATGGGTAGGCACACAATATGACAACAAGGATTAGCAATTAACGAGTGCATATTAGCGATTGTTCAATCCGGATCCAAAGTACAAATCACAGCTGCTGGCTAAGACGTGTCGAGATGTAGCGCAACAAGGTGAAAACAAAGGGCGATGGAAAAAACGCACAGAACAATCAAATAACCCAAAATTTTCCTTTTTCCTGAATTTTTCCCTGATTTTTCCAAAAGGCACTAGTAGGAATCAAACTTTTTCATTTTTTCACTATTTTTTTATTTTTCTCTCAAGAAGGATAAAAAAAGATGTAACCACAAAAATTGGCACCTAAAATTGAGGTGGGATTTTGTCTACAGAAATACAGCACGTTCTTTGAAAAGCGTACAAAAACTTTGACAATTTTTTTCTTTATTTTCCTGAATTTTTTTAACAATTTTGATGAAACCAAACAGGGCGAAGCAATCTGTTGTTGAGCGTGGGTAACAGTTGCAAGATGAACCTATGCTGATAGAAGAATATGTGGAGCTATGGGTAGGCACACAATATGACAGCAAGGATTAGCAATTAACGAGTGCAGATTAGCGATTGTTCAATCCGGATCCAAAGTACAAATCACAGCTGCTTGCTAAGACGTGTCGAGACGTAGCGCAACAAGGTGAAAACAAAGGACGATGGAAAGAACACACCGAACAAGCAAATAACCTAGAATTTTCCTTTTTCCTGAATTTTTCCACGATTTTTCCAAAAGGCACTAGTAGGAATCAAACTTTTTTATTTTTTCAGTATTTTTTTATTTTTCTCTGAACAAGGATCAAAAAAGATGCAACCACAAAAATTGGCACCTACAACTGAGGTGGGATTTTGTCTACAGAAATACAGCACGTTCTCTGAAAAGCGTGCAAAAACTTTGACAATTTTTTTTCTTTATTTTCCTGAATTTTTTTCGCAATTTTGATGAAACCAAATAGGGCAAAGCAATCTATTGTTGAGCATGGGTAACAGTTGCAAGATGAACCTGTGCTGACAGAAGAATATGTGGAGCTATGGGTAGGCACACAATATGACAGCAAGGATTAGCGATTAACGAGTGCAGATTAGCGATTGTTTAATCCGGATCCAAAGTACAAATCACAACTGCTGGCTAAGACGTGTCGAGACGTTGCGCAAGAAGGTAAAAACAAAGGACGATGGAAAGAACGCACAGAACAAGCAAATAACCCAGAATTATCCTTTTTCCTGAATTTTTCCCTGATTTTTCCAAAAGGCACTAGTAGGAATCAAAATTTTTTATTTTTTCATATTTTTTTATTTTTCTCTGAACAAGGATCAAAAAAGGTGCAACCACAAAAATTGGCACCTACAATTGAGGTGGGATGTGGTCTACAGAAATACAGCACGTTCTCTGAAAAGCATGCAAAAACTTTAACAATTTATTTTGTTTTCCTGATTTTTTTTGGCAATGTTGATGAAACCAAACAGGGCGAAGCAATCTGTTGTTGAGCGTGGGTAACCATTGCAAGATGAACCTGTGCTGATAGAAGAATATGTGGAGCTATGGGTAGGCACACAATATGACAACAAGGATTAGCAATTAACGAGTGCATATTAGCGATTGTTCAATCCGGATCCAAAGTACAAATCACAGCTGCTAGCTAAGACGTGTCGAGACGTAGCGCAACAAGGTGAAAACAAAGGGAGATGGAAAGAACGCACAGAACAATCAAATAACCCGAAATTTTCCTTTTTTGTGAATTTTTCCTTGATTTTTCCAAAAGGCACTAGTAGGAATCAAACTTTTTCATTTTTTCACTATTTTTTTATTTTTCTCTCAAGAAGGATAAAAAAAGATGTAACCACAAAAATTGGCACCTAAAATTGAGGTGGGATTTTATCTACAGAAATACAGCACGTTCTCTGAAAAGCTTGCAAAAACTTTGACAATTTTTTTCTTTATTTTCCTGAATTTTTTTAACAATTTTGATGAAACCAAACAGGGCGAAGCAATCTGTTGTTGAGCGTGGGTAACAGTTGCAAGATGAACCTGTGCTGATAGAAGAATATGTGGAGCTATGGGTAGGCACACAATATGACAGCAAGGATTAGCAATTAACGAGTGCAGATTAGCGATTGTTCAATCCGGATCCAAAGTACAAATCACAGCTGCTTGCTATGACGTGTCGAGACGTAGCGCAACAAGGTGAAAACAAAGGACGATGGAAAGAACACACAGAACAAGCAAATAACCTAGAATTTTCCTTTTTCCTGAATTTTCCCCTGATTTTTCCAAAAGGCACTAGTAGGAATCAAAATTTTTTATTTTTTCATATTTTTTTATTTTTCTCTGAACAAGGATCAAAAAAAGGTGCAACCACAAAAATTGGCACCTACAACTAAGGTGGGATGTGGTCTACAGAAATACAGCACGTTCTCTGAAAAGCATGCAAAAACTTTGACAATTTATTTTGTATTCCTGATTTTTTTTGGCAATGTTGATGAAACCAAACAGGGCGAAGCAATCTGTTGTTGAGCGTGGGTAACCATTGCAAGATGAACCTGTGCTGATAGAAGAATGTGTGGAGCTATGGGTAGGCACACAATATGACAACAAGGATTAGCAATTAACGAGTGCATATTAGCGATTGTTCAATCCGGATCCAAAGTACAAATCACAGCTACTGGCTAAGACGTGTCGAGACGTAGCGCAACAAGGTGAAAACAAAGGGCGATGGAAAGAACGCACAGAACAATCAAAGTACCCGAAATTTTCCTTTTTCCTGAATTTTTCCTTGATTTTTCCAAAAGGCACTAGTAGGAATCAAACTTTTTCATTTTTTCACTATTTTTTTATTTTTCTCTCAAGAAGGATAAAAAAAGATGTAACCACAAAAATTGGCACCTAAAATTGAGGTGGGATTTTGTCTACAGAAATACAGCACGTTCTTTGAAAAGCGTGCAAAAACTTTGACAATTTTTTTCTTTATTTTCCTGCATTTTTTTAAAAATTTTGATGAAACCAAACAGGGCGAAGCAATCTGTTGTTGAGCGTGGGTAACAGTTGCAAGATGAACCTATGCTGATAGAAGAATATGTGGAGCTATGGGTAGGCACACAATATGACAGCAAGGATTAGCAATTAATGAGTGCAGATTAGCGATTGTTCAATCCGGATCCAAAGTACAAATCACAGCTGCTTGCTAAGACGTGTCGAGACGTAGCGCAACAAGGTGAAAACAAAGGACGATGGAAAGAAAACACAGAACAAGCAAATAACCTAGAATTTTCCTTTTTCCTGAATTTTTCCCTGATTTTTCCAAAAGGCACTAGTAGGAATCAAACTTTTTTATTTTTTCAGTATTTTTTTATTTTTCTCTGGACAAGGATCAAAAAAGATGCAACCACAAAAATTGGCACCTACAACTGAGGTGGGATTTTGTCTACAGAAATACAGCACGTTCTCTGAAAAGCGTGCAAAAACTTTGACAATTTTTTTCTTTATTTTCCTGAATTTTTTTAACAATTTTGATGAAACCAAACAGGGCGAAGCAATCTGTTGTTGAGCGTGGGTAACAGTTGCAAGATGAACCTATGCTGATAGAAGAATATGTGGAGCTATGGGTAGGCACACAATATGACAGCAAGGATTAGCGATTAACGAGTGCAGATTAGTGATTGTTTAATCCGGATCCAAAGTACAAATCACAACTGCTGGCTAAGACGTGTCGAGACGTTGCGCAAGAAGGTAAAAACAAAGGATGATGGAAAGAACGCACAGAACAAGCAAATAACCCGGAATTATCCTTTTTCCTGAATTTTTCCCTGATTTTTCCAAAAGGCACTAGTAGGAATCAAATTTTTTTATTTTTTCATATTTTTTTTTATTTTTCTCTGAACAAGGATCAAAAAAGGTGCAACCACAAAAATTGGCACCTACAACTGAGGTGGGATGTGGTCTACAGAGATACAACTTGTTCCTTGAAAAGCGTGCAAAAACTTTGACAATATTTTTTCTTTGTTTTCTTGAATTTTTTGGCAATTTTGATGAAACCAAACAGGGTGAAGCAATCTGTTGTTGAGCGTGGGTAACCGTTGCAAGACGAACCTGTGCTGATAAAAGAATATGTGGAGCTATGGGTAGGCACACAATATGACAGTAAGGATTAGCAATTAACGAGTGCAAATTAGCGATTGTTCAATCCGGATCCAATGTACAAATCACAGCTGCTGGCTAAGACGTGTCGAGATGTAGCGCAATATGGTGAAAACAAAGGACGATGGAAAGAACGCACAGAACAAGCAAATAACCCAGAATTTTCCTTTTTCCTGAATTTTCCCCTGATTTTTCCAAAAGGCACTAGTAGGAATCAAACTTTTTTATTTTTTTCACTATTTTTTTTATTTGTTTCTACACAACGATCAAAAAAGATGCAACCATAAAAATTGGCACCTACAACTGAGGTGGGATGTGGTCTACAGAAATACAACACGTTCTTTGAAAAGCGTTCAAAAACTATGACAATTTTTTTTTGTTTTCCTGAATTTTTTTTGGCAATTTTGATGAAACCAAACAGGGCGAAGCAATATGTTGTTGAGCGTGGGTAACAGTTGCAAGATGAACTTATGCTGATAGAGAATATGTGGAGCTATGGGTAGGCACATATTATGACATCAAGGATTAGCAATTAATGAGTGCAGATTAGTGATTGTTCAATCCGGATCCAAAGTACAAATCATAGCTGCTGGCTAAGACGTGTCGAGACGTAGCGCAATGAGGTGAAAACAAAGGACGATGGAAAGAACGCACAGAACAAGCAAATAACCCAGAATTTTAGTTTTTCCTGAATTTTTCCCTGATTTTTCCAAAAGGCACTGGTAGGAATCAAACTTTTTTATTTCTTCACTATTTTTTTTATTTTTCTCTGAACAAGAATAAAAAAAAGATGCAACCACAAAAATTGGCACCTACAACTGAGGTGGGATGTGGTCTACAGAAATACAGCACATTCTCCGAAAAACGTGTAAAAACTTTGACAATTTTTTTCCTTTATTTTCCTAAATTTTTTTGGCAATTTTGATGAAACCAAACAAGGCGAAGAAATCTATTGTTGAGCGTGGGTAACAGTTGCAAGATGAATCTGTCCTGATAGAAGAATATGCGGAGCTATGGGTAGGGACACAATATGACAACAATGATTAGCAATTAACGAGTGCAGATTAGCGATTGTTGAACCCAAATCCAAAGTACAAATCATAGCTGCTGGCTAAGACGTGTCGAGACGTAGCGCAACAAGGTGAAAACAAAGGATGATGGAAAGAACGCACAGAACAAGCAAATAATCCCGAATTTTTCTTTTTCCTGAATTTTTTCCTGATTTTTCCAAAAGGCACTAGTAGGAATCAAACTTTTTTATTTTTTTCACTATTTTTTATTTTTCTCTAAACAAGAATCAAAAAAATGCAACCACAAAAATTGGCACCTACAACTGAGGTGCGATGTGGTCAACAGAAATACAGCACGTTCTCTGAAAACATGTAAAAACTTTGACAATTTTTTTCCTTTATTTTCTTGAATTTTTTTTTGGCAATTTTGATGAAACCAAACAGGGCAAAGCAATCTGTTGTTGAGCGTGGGTAACAGTTGCAAGAGGAACCTGTGCTGATAGAGAATATGTGGAGCTATGGGTAGGCACACAATATGACAGCAAGGATTAGCAATTAACGAGGGTAGATTAGCGATTGTTCAATCCAGATCCAAAGTACAAATCACAGCTCCTAGCTAAGACGTGTCTAGACGTAGCGCAACAAGGTGAAAACAAAGGACGATGGAAAGAACGCACAGAACAAGCAAATAACCCAGAATTTTCCTTTTTCCTGAATTTTTCCCCGATTTTTCAAAAAGGCACTAGTAGAGATCAAACTTTTTTATTTTTTCACTATTTTTTTATTGTTCTCTGAACACGGATCAAAAAAGATGCAACGACAAAAATTGGCACCTACAACTGAGGTGGGATGTGGTCTACAGAGATACAACACGTTCTCTGAAAAGCGTGAAAAAATTTGGACAAATTTTTTTCTTTATTTTCCTGAATTTTTTTGGCAATTTTGATGAAACCAAACAGGGCGAAGCAATCTGTTGTTGAGTGTGGGTAAGAGTTGCAAGATGAACCTGTGCTGATAGAAGAATATGTGGAGCTATGGGTAGGCACACAATATGATAGCAAGGATTAGCAATTAACGAGTGCAGATTAGCGATTGTTCAATCCGGATCCAAAGTACAAATCACAGCTGCTGGCTAAGACGTGTCTAGACGTAGCGCAACAAGGTGAAAACAAAAGACGATGGAAAGAACGCATAGAACAAGCAAATAACCCAGAATTTTCCCTTTTCCTGAATTTTTCCCTGATTTTTCCCAAAGGCACTAGCAGGAATCAAACTTTTTTATTTTTCACCATTTTTTTTATTTTTCTCTGATCAACGATCAAAAAAGATGCAACCACAAAAATTGGTACCTACAACGGAGGGGGGATGTGGTCTCCCAAAATACTGCACGTTCTCTGAAAAGCATGCAAAAACTTTAACAATTTTTTTCTTTATTTTCCTGAATTTTTTTGGCAATTTTGATGAAACCAAACAGGGCGAAGCAATCTGTTGTTGAGCGTGGGTAACAGTTGCAAGATGAACCTATGCTGATAGAAGAATATGTGGAGCTATGGGTAGGCACACAATATGACAGCAAAGATTAGCGATTAACGAGTGCAGATTAGCGATTGTTTAATCCGGATCCAAAGTACAATTCACAGCTGCTAGCTAAGACGTGTCGAGACGTAGCGCAACAAGGTGAAAACAAAGGACGATGGAAAGAACGCACAGAACAAGCAAATAACCCAGAATTTTACCTTTTCCTGAAATTTTCCCTGATTTTTCCAAAAGGCACTAGTAGGAATCAAACTTTTTTTATTTTTTCACTATTTTTTTTTATTTTTCTCTGAACAAGGATCAAAATAGGTGCAACCACAAAAATTGGCACCTATAACTGAGGTGGGATGTGGTCTACAGAAATACAGCACGTTCTCTGAAAAGCATGCAAAAACTGACAATTTATTTTGTTTTCCTGATTTTTTTGGCAATGTTGATGAAACCAAACAGGGCGAAGCAATCTGTTGTTGAGCGTGGGTAACCATTGCAAGATGAACCTGTGCTGATAGAAGAATATGTAGAGCTATGGGTAGGCACACAATATGACAACAAGGATTAGCAATTAACGAGTGCATATTAGCGATTGTTCAATCCGGATCCAAAGTACAAATCACAGCTGCTGGCTAAGACGTGTCGAGACGTAGCGCAACAAGGTGAAAACAAAGGGCGATGGAAAGAACGCACAGAACAATCAAATAACCCGAAATTTTCCTTTTTCCTGAATTTTTCCCTGATTGTTCCAAAAGGCACTAGTAGGAATCAAACTTTTTCATTTTTTCACTATTTTTTTATTTTTCTCTCAAGAAGGATAAAAAAGATGTAACCACAAAAATTGGCACCTAAAATTGAGGTGGGATTTTGTTTGACAATTTTTTTCTTTATTTTCCTGAATTTTTTTAACAATTTTGATGAAACCAAACAGGGCGAAGCAATCTGTTGTTGAGCGTGGGTAACAGTTGCAAGATGAACCTATGCTGATAGAAGAATATGTGGAGCTATGGGTAGGCACACAATATGACAGCAAGGATTAGCAATTAACGAGTGCTGATTAGCGATTGTTCAATCCGGATCCAAAGTACAAATCACAGCTGCTTGCTAAGACGTGTCGAGACGTAGCGCAACAAGGTGAAAACAAAGGACGATGGAAACAACACACAGAACAAGCAAATAACCTAGAATTTTCCTTTTTCCTGAATTTTTCCCTGATTTTACCAAAAGGCACTAGTAGGAATCAAACTTTTTTATTTTTTCAGTATTTTTTTATTTTTCTCTGAACAAGGATCAAAAAAGATGCAACCACAAAAATTGGCACCTACAACTGAGGTGGGATTTTGTCTACAGAAATACAGCACGTTCTCTGAAAAGCGTGCAAAAACTTTGACAATGATTTTTCTTTATTTTCCTAAATATTTTTCGCAATTTTGATAAAACCAAATAGGGCGAAGCAATCTGTTGTTGAGCGTGGGTAACAGTTGCAAGATGAACCTGTGCTGATAGAAGAATATGTGGAGCTATGGGTAGGCACACAATATGACAGCAAGGATTAGCGATTAACGAGTGCAGATTAGCGATTGTTTAATCCGGATCCAAAGTACAAATCACAACTGCTGGCTAAGACGTGTCGAGACGTTGCGCAAGAAGGTACAAACAAAGGACGATGGAAAGAACGCACAGAACAAGCAAATAACCCGGAATTATCCTTTTTCCTAAATTTTTCCCTGATTTTTCCAAAAGGCACTAGTAGGAATCAAAATTTTTTATTTTTTCATATTTTTTTTATTTTTCTCTGAACAAGGATCAAAAAGGGTGCAACAACAAAAATTGGCACCTACAACTGAGGTGGGATGTGGTCTACGGAGATACAGCATGTTCCTTGAAAAGCGTGCAAAAACTTTGACAATATTTTTTCTTTGTTTTCTTGAATTTTTTGGCAATTTTGATGAAACCAAACAGGGTGAAGCAATCTGTTGTTGAGCGTGGGTAACCGTTGCAAGACGAACCTGTGCTGATAGAAGAATATGTGGAGCTATGGGTAGGCACACAATATGACAGTAAGGATTAGCAATTAACGAGTGCAAATTAGCGATTGTTCAATCCGGATCCAATGTACAAATCACAGCTGCTGGCTAAGACGTGTCGAGATGTAGCGCAATAAGGTGAAAACAAAGGACGATGGAAAGAACGCACAGAACAAGCAGATAACCCAGAATTTTTCTTTTTCCTGAATTTTTCCCTGATTTTTCCAAAAGGCACTAGTAGGAATCAAACTTTTTTATTTTTTTCACTATTTTTTTTGTTTTTTTCTGCACAACGATCAAAAAAGATGCAACCATAAAAATTGGCACCTACAACTGAGGTGGGATGTGGTCTACAGAAATACAACACGTTCTTTGAAAAGCGTGCAAAAACTACGACAAATTTTTTTTGTTTTCCTGAATTTTTTTAGCAATTTTGATGAAACCAAACAGGGCGAAGCAATCTGTTGTTGAGCGTGGGTAACAATTGCAAAATGAACTTGTGCTGATAGAAGAATATATGGAGCTATGGGTAGGCACACAATATGACAGCAAAGATTAGCGATTAACGAGTGCAGATTAGCGATTGTTTAATCCGGATCCAAAGTACAAATCACAACTGCTGGCTAAGACGTGTCGAGACGTTGCGCAAGAAGGTA
Organism: Saccharum spontaneum; assembly: GCA_022457205.1. NCBI lineage: Eukaryota > Viridiplantae > Streptophyta > Magnoliopsida > Poales > Poaceae > Saccharum > Saccharum spontaneum. Next base: position 1,202,876 of record CM039591.1, read on the forward strand.
CAAACAAAGGACGATGGAAAGAACGCACAGAACAAGCAAATAACCCGGAATTATCCTTTTTCCTGAATTTTTCCCTGATTTTTCCAAAAGGCACTAGTAGGAATCAAAATTTTTTATTTTTTCATATTTTTTTTATTTTTCTCTGAACAAGGATCAAAAAAGGTGCAACCACAAAAATTAGCACCTACAACTAAGGTGGGATGTGGTCTACAGAGATACAGCATGTTCCTTGAAAAGCGTGCAAAAACTTTGACAATATTTTTTCTTTGTTTTCTTGAATTTTTTGGCAATTTTGATGAAACCAAACAGGGTGAAGCAATCTGTTGTTGAGCGTGGGTAACCGTTGCAAGACGAACCTGTGCTGATAGAAGAATATGTGGAGCTATGGGTAGGCACACAATATGACAGTAAGGATTAGCAATTAACGAGTGCAAATTAGCGATTGTTCAATCCGGATCCAATGTACAAATCATAGCTGCTGGCTAAGACGTGTCGAGATGTAGCGCAATAAGGTGAAAACAAAGGACGATGGAAAGAACGCACAGAACAAGCAGATAACCCAGAATTTTTCTTTTTCCTGAATTTTTCCCTGATTTTTCCAAAAGGCACTAGTAGGAATCAAACTTTTTTATTTTTTTCACTATTTTTTTTATTTTTTTCTACACAACGATCAAAAAAGATGCAACCATAAAAATTGGCACCTACAACTGAGGTGGGATGTGGTCTATAGAAATACAACACATTCTTTGAAAAGCGTGCAAAAACTATGACAAATTTTTTTTGTTTTCCTGAATTTTTTTTGGCAATTTTGATGAAACCAAACAGGGCGAAGCAATCTGTTGTTGAGCGTGGGTAACAGTTGCAAGATGAACTTGTGCTGATAGAGAATATGTGGAGCTATGGGTAGGCACACAGTATGACATCAAGGATTCGCAATTAATGAGTGCAGATTAGCGATTGTTCAATCCGGATCCAAAGTACAAATCACAGCTGCTGGCTAAGACGTGTCGAGACGTAGCGCAATGAGGTGAAAACAAAGAACGATGGAAAGAACGCACAAAAGAAGCAAATAACCCGGAATTTTCCTTTTTCCTGAATTTTTCCCTGATTTTTCCAAAAGGCACTTATAGGAATCAAATTTTTTTATTTTTTCACTATTTTTTTATTTTTCTCTAAACAAGGATCAAAAAAGATGCAACCACAAAAATTGGCACTACAACTGAGGTGGGATGTGGTCTACAGAAATACAGCACGTTCTCTGAAAAGCGTGCAAAAACTTTGACAATTTTTTTCTTTATTTTCCTAAATTTTTTTGGCAATTTTGATGAAACCAAACTGGGCGAAGCAATCTGTTGTTGAGCGTGGGTAACAGTTGCAAGACGAACCTGTGCTGATAGAAGAATATGTGGAGCTATGGGTAGGCACACAATATGACAGCAAGGATTAGCGATTAACGAGTGTAGATTAGCGATTGTCTAATCCGGATCCAATGTACAAATCACAGCTGCTGGCTAAGACGTGTCGAGATGTAGCGCAATAAGGTGAAAACAAAGGACGATGGAAAGAACGCACAGAACAAGCAGATAACCCAGAATTTTTCTTTTTCCTGAATTTTTCCCTGATTTTTCCAAAAGGCACTAGTAGGAATCAAACTTTTTTATTTTTTTCACTATTTTTTTGTTTTTTTCTGCACAACGATCAAAAAAGATGCAACCATAAAAATTGGCACCTACAACTGAGGTGGGATGTGGTCTACAGAAATACAACACGTTCTTTGAAAAGCGTGCAAAAACTATGACAAATTTTTTTTGTTTTCCTGAATTTTTTTAGCAATTTTGATGAAACTAAACAGGGCGAAGCAATCTGTTGTTGAGCGTGGGTAACAATTGCAAAATGAACTTGTGCTGATAGAAGAATATATGGAGTTATGGGTAGGCACACAATATGACAGCAAGGATTAGCGATTAACGAGTGCAGATTAGCGATTGTTTAATCCGGATCCAAAGTACAAATCACAACTGCTGGCTAAGACGTGT
>CM039591.1:1205011-1303495 GCA_022457205.1 Saccharum spontaneum
TGGGATGTGGTCTACAGAAATACAACACGTTCTTTGAAAAGCGTGCAAAAACTATGACAAATTTTTTTTGTTTTCCTAAATTTTTTTAGCAATTTTGATGAAACCAAACAGGGCGAAACAATATGTTGTTGAGCGTGGGTAACAGTTGCAAGATGAACTTGTGCTGATAGAGAATATGTGGAGCTATGGGTAGGCACACAGTATGACATCAAGGATTAGCAATTAATGAGTGCAGATTAGCGATTGTTCAATCCGGATCCAAAGTACAAATCACAGCTGCTGGCTAAGACGTGTCGAGACGTAGCGCAACGAGGTGAAAACAAAGGACGATGGAAAGAATGCATAGAACAAGCAAATAACCCAGAATTTTCCTTTTTCCTGAATTTTTCCCTAATTTTTCCAAAAGACACTAGTAGGAATCAAACTTTTTTATTTTTTCACTATTTTTTTTATTTTTCTCTAAACAAGGATCAAAAAAGATGCAACCACAAAAATTGGCACCTACAACTGAGGTGGGATGTGGTCTATAGAGATACAGCACATTCTCTGAAAAGCGTGTAAAAACTTTAAATTTTTTTTTGTTTTCCTGAATTTTTTGGCAATTTTGATGAAACCAAATAGGGCGAAGCAATCTGTTGTTGAGCGAGGGTAACAGTTGCAAGATGAACCTGTGCTGATAGAAGAATATGTGGAGCTATGGGTAGGCACACAATATGACAGTAAAGATTAGCAATTAACGAGTGCAGATTAGCGATTGTTCAATCCTGATCCAAAGTACAAATCACAGCTGCTGGCTAAGACATGTCGAGACGTAGCGCAACATGGTGAAAACAAAGGGCGATGGAAAGAACGCACAGAACATGCAAATAACCCAGAATTTTCCGTTTTCCTTAATTTTTCCCTGATTTTTGTAAAAGGCAATAGTAGGAATCAAATTTTTTAATTTTTCACTATTTTTTTATTTTCTCTGAACAAGGATGAAAAAAGATGCAACCACAAAAATTGCCACCTACAACTGAGGTGGTATGTGGTCTACAGAAATATAGCACGTTCTCTAAAAAGCGTGCAAAAACGGGGCGAAGCAATCTGTTGTTGAGCGTGAGTAACAGTTGCATGATGAACCTGTGCTGATAGAAGAATATGTGGAGCTGTGGGTAGATACACAATATGACAACAAGGATTAGCAATTAACGAGTGCAGATTAGCGATTGTTCAATCTGGATCCAAAGTACAAATCACAGCTGCTGGCTAAGACGTGTCAAGACTTACGCAACAAGGTGAAAACAAAGGATGATGGAAAGAACGCACAGAACAAGCTAATAACCCGAAATTTTCCTTTTTCCTTAAATTTTTCCAAAAGGCAATAGTAGGAATCAAACTTTTTTATTTTTTCACTATTTTTTTTATTTTTCTCTGAACAAGGATCAAAAAAGATGCAACCACAAAAATTGGCACATATAACTGAGGTGGGATGTGGTCTATAGAGATACAGCACATTCTCTAAAAAGCCCGTAAAAACTTTGATAATTTTTTTTGTTTTCCTGAATTTTTTTGGCAATTTTGATAAAACCAAATAGGGTGAAGCAATCTGTTGCTGAGCGTGGGTAACAGTTGCAAGACGAACCTGTGCTGATAGAAGAATATGTGGAGCTATGGGTAGGCACACAATATGACAGCAAGGATTAGCGATTAACGAGTGCAGATTAGCGATTGTTCAATCTGGATCCAAAGTACAAATCACAGCTGCTGGCTAAGACGTGTCGAGACGTAGCGCAACATGGTGGAAACAAAGGATGATGGAAAGAACGCACAGAACAAGCTACTAACCCAGAATTTTCCTTTTTCCTAAATTTTTCCCTGATTTTTCCAAAAGGCACTAGTAGGAATCAAACTTTTTTATTTTTTCACTTTTTTTTATTTTTCTCTGAACAATGATCAACAAAGATGTAACCACAAAAATTGGCACCTACAACTGAGGTGGGATGTGGTCTACAGAAATACAACACGTTCTCTGAAAAGTGTGCAAAAACTTTAACAATTTTTTTTTATTTTTCTGAATTTTTATGGCAATTTTGATGAAACCAAATAGGTCGAAGCAATCTGTTATTGAGTGTGGGTAACAGTTGTAAGATGAACCTGTGTTGATAGAAGAATATGTGGAGCTATGGGTCGTCACACAATATGACAGCAAGGATTAGCAATTAATGAGTGCAGATTAGCGATTGTTTAATCCGGATCCAAAGTATAAATCACAGTTGCTGGCTAAGACGTGTCGAGACGTAGCGCAACAAGGTGAAAACAAAGGACGATGGAAAGAACGCACAGAACAAGCAAATAACCTAGAATTTTCCTTTTTCCTGAATTTTTCCCTGATTTTTCCATAAGGCACTAGTAGGAATCAAACTTTTTTATTTTTTTCACTTTTTTTTTATTTTTCTCTGAACAAGGATCAAAAAAGATGCAACCATAAAAATTGGCACCTACAACTGAGGTGGGATGTGGTCTACAGAAATACAGCACGTTCTCTGAAAAGCGTGCAAAAACTTTGACAATTTTTTTTGTTTTCCTGAATTTTTTTGGCAATTTTGATGAAACCAAACAGGGCGAAGCAATCTGTTGTTGAGCGTGGGTAACAGTTGCAAGATGAACTTGTGCTGATAGAGAATATGTGGAGCTATGGTAGGCGCACAATATGACAGCAAGGATTAGCAATTAACGAGTGCAGATTAGCGATTGTTCAATCCGGATCCAAAGTACAAATCACAGCTGCTAGTTAAGACGTGTCGAGACGTAGCGCAACAAGGTGAAAACAAAGAACGATGGAAAGAACGCACAAAAGAAGCAAATAACCCGGAATTTTCCTTTTTTCTGAATTTTTCCCTGATTTTTCCAAAAGGCACTTGTAGGAATCAAATTTTTTTTATTTTTTCACTATTTTTTTATTTTTCTCTAATCAAGGATCAAAAAAGATGCAACCAAAAAAATTGGCACTACAACTGAGGTGGGATGTGGTCTACAGAAATACAGCACATTCTCTGAACAGCGTGCAAAAACTTTGACAATTTTTTTCTTTATTTTCCTAAATTTTTTTGGCAATTTTGATGAAACCAAACTGGGCGAAGCAATCTGTTGTTGAGCGTGGGTAACAGTTGCAAGATGAACCTGTGCTGATAGAAGAATATGTGGAGCTATGGGTAGGAACACAATATGACATCAAGGATTAGCAATTAACGAGTTCAGATTAGCGATTGTCTAATCCGGATCCAAAGTACAAATCACAGCTGCTGGCTAAGATGTGTCGAGACGTAGCGCAACAAGGTGAAACCAAAGGACGACGGAAAGAACGCACAGAACAAGCAAATAACCCAGAATTTTCCTTTTTCCTGAATTTTTCCCTGATTTTTCCAAAAAGGCACTAGTAGGAATCAAACTTTTTTATTTTTTCACTATTTTGTTATTTTTCTCTGAATAAGGATCAAAAAAGATGTAGCCATAAAAATTCGCACCTACAACTGAGGTGGGATGTGGTCTACAGAAATACAGCACGTTCTCTGAAAAGCGTGCAAAAACTTTTACAATTTTTTTTGTTTTTCTGATTTTTTTGGCAATTTTGATGAAACCAAACAGGGCGAAGCAATCTGTTGTTGAGCGTCATTAACAGTTGCAAGATGAACCTGTGCTGGTAGAGAATATGTGGAGCTATGGGTAGGCACACAATATGACAGCAAGGATTAGCAATTAACGAGTGCAGATTAGCGATTGCTCAATCCAGATCCAAAGTACAAATCACAGCTGCCGGTTAAGACGTGTCGAGACGTAGCGCAACAAGGTGAAAAGAAAGGACGATGGAAAGAACGCACAGAACAAGCAAATAACCTAGAATTTTCCTTTTTCTAAATTTTTCCTTGATTTTTCCAAAAGGCACTAGTAGGAATCAAACTTTTTTATTTTTTTCACTATTTTTTTATTTTTCTCTGAACAAGGATAAAAAAAGGTGCAACCAAATAGGGCGAAGCAATCTATTGTTGAGCGTGGTTAACAGTTGCAAGATGAACCTGTGCTGATAGAAGAATATGTGAAGCTATGGGTAGGCACACAATATGACAGCAAGGATTAGCAATTAACGAGTACAGATTAGTGATTGTTAATTCTGGATCCAATGTACAAATCACAGCTGCTGGCTAAGACGTGTCGAAACGTAGCGCAACAAGGTGAAAACAAAGGATGATGGAAAGAACACACAGAACAAGCTAATAACCCAAAATTTTCTTTTTTCCTAAATTTTTTCCTGATTTTTCCAAAAGGCAATAGTAGGAATCAAACTTTTTTATTTTTTCACTATTTTTTTGTTTTTCTCCGAACAAGGATCAAAAAAGATGCAACCACAAAAATTGGAACCTACAACTGAGGCGGGATGTGGTCAACCGAAATACAGCACGTTCTCCGAAAAGCGTGCAAAAACTTTGACAATTTTTTTCTTTATTTTCCTGAATTTTTTTGGTAATTTTGATGAAACCAAACAGGGCGAAGCAATCTGTTGTTGAGCGTGGGTAACAATTGCAAGATGAACCTGTGCTGATAGAGAATATGTGGAGCTATGGGTAGGCACACAGTATGACAGCAAGGATTAGCAATTAACGAGTGCAGATTAGCGATTGTTCAATCCGGATCCAAAGTACAAATCACAGCCGCTGGCTATGACGTGTCGAGACGTAGCGCAACAAGGTGAAAACAAAGGACGATGGAAAGAACTCAGAGAACAAGCAAATAACCTGGAATTTTCCTTTTTCCTGAATTTTTCCCTGATTTCTCCAAAAGGCAGTAGTAGGAATCAAACTTGTTTATGTTTTCACTATTTTTTTATTTTTCTCTGAACAAGGATAAAAAAGATGCAACCACAAAAATTGGCACCTACAACTGAGGTGGGATGTGGTCTACAGAGATACAACACGTTCTCTGAAAAGCGTGTAAAAACTTTGATAATTTTTTTTTGTTTTCCTGAATTTTTTTGGCAATTTTGATAAAACGAAATAGGGCCAAGCAATCTATTGTTGAGCGTGGGTAACAGTTGCAAGACGAACCTGTGCAGATAGAAGAATATGTGGAGCTATGGGTAGGCACACATTATGACGGCAAGGATTAGCGATTAACGAGTGCAGATTCGCGATTATTCAATCCGGATCCAAAGTACAAATCACAGCTGCTGGCTAAGACGTGTCGAGACGTAGCGCAACATGGTGAAAACAAAGGATGATGGAAAGAACGCACAGAACAAGCTACTAACCCAGAATTTTCCTTTTTCCTAAATTTTTCCCTGATTTTTCGAAAAGGCACTAGTAGGAATCAAACTTTTTTATTTTTTCACTTTTTTTATTTTTCTCCGAACAATGATCAAAAAAGATGTAACCATAAAAATTGGCTCCTACAACTGAAGTGGGATGTGGTCTACAGAAATACAGCACGTTCTCTGAAAAGCGTGCAAAAACTTTGACAATTTTTTTTATTTTTCTGACTTTTTATGGCAATTTTGATGAAACCAAATAGGGCGAACCAATCTGTTATTGAGTGTGGGTAACAGTTACAAGATGAACCTGTGTTGATAGAAGAATATGTGGAGCTATGGGTAGGTACACAATATGACAGCAAGGATTAGCAATTAATGAGTGCAGATTAGCGATTGTTTAATTCGGATCCAAAGTACAAATCACAGCTGCTGGCTAAGACGTGTCGAGACGTAGCGCAACAAGGTGAAAACAAAGGACGATGGAAAGAACGCACAGAACAAGCAAATAAACCGGAATTTTCCTTTTTCCTGAATTTTTCCTTGATTTTTCCAAAAGGCACTAGTAGGAATCAAACTTTTTTATTTTTTCACTATTTTTTAATTTTCTCTAAACAAGGATCAAAAAAGATGCAACTATAAAAATTGGCACCTACAACTGAGGTGGGATGAGGTCTACAAAAATACAGCATGTTCTCTGAAAAGCGTGCGAAACTTTGACAATTTTTTTGGTTTTCCTGAATTTTTTTGGCAATTTTGATGAAACCAAACAGGGCGAAGCAATCTGTTGTTGAGCATGGGTAACAGTTGCAAGATGAACCTGTGCTGATAGAAGAATATGTGGAGCTATGGGTAGGCACACAATATGACAACAAGGATTAGCAATTAACGAGTGCAGATTAGCGATTGTTCAATCCGGATCCAAAGTACAAATCACAGCTGCTGGCTAAGACGTGTCTAGACGTAGCGCAACAAGGTGAAAACAAAAGACGATGGAAAGAACGCACAGAACAAACAAATAACCCGGAATTTTCCCTTTTCCTGAATTTTTCCCTGATTTTTCCAAAAGGCACTAGTAGGAATCAAAATTTTTTATTTTTTCACTATTTTTTTTATTATTCTCTGAACAAGGATCAAAAAATATGCAACCACAAAAATTAGCACCTACAACTGAGGTGGGATGTGGTCTACAGAGATACAACACGTTCTCTGAATAGCGTGCAAAAACTTTGACAATTTCTTTCTTTGTTTTCCTGAATTTTTTGGCAATTTTGTTGAAACCAAACAGGGCGAAGCAATCTGTTGTTGAGCGTGGGTAATAGTTGCAAGACGAACCTGTGCTGATAGAAGAATATGTGGAGCTATGGGTAGGCACACAATATGACAACAAGGATTAGCGATTAACGAGTGCATATTAGCGATTGTTCAATCTGGTTCCAAAGTACAAATCACAGCTGCTGGCTAAGACGTGTCGAGACGTAGCGCAACATGGTGGAAACAAAGGACGATGGAAAGAACGCACAGAACAAGCTACTAACCCAGAATTTTCCTTTTTCCTAAATTTTTCCCTGATTTTTCCAAAAGGCACTAGTAGGAATCAAACTTTTTTATTTTTTCACTTTTTTTATTTTTCTCTGAACAATGATCAACAAAGATGTAACCACAAAAATTGGCACCTACAACTGAGGTGGGATGTGGTCTACAGAAATACAGCACGTTCTCTGAAAAGCGTGCAAAAACTTTAACAAATTTTTTTTATTTTTCTGAATTTTTATGGCAATTTTGATGAAACCAAATAGGGCGAAGCAATCTGTTATTGAGTGTGGGTAACAGTTGCAAGATGAACCTGTGTTGATAGAAGAATATGTGGAGCTATGGGTAGGCACACAATATGACAACAAGGATTAGCAATTAATGAGTGCAGATTAGCGATTGTTTAATCCGGATCCAAAGTATAAATCACAGCTGCTGGCTAAGACGTGTCGAGACGTAGCGCAACAAGGTGAAAACAAAGGACGATGGCAAGAACGCACAGAACAAGCAAATAACCCAGAATTTTCGTTTTTCCTAAATTTTTCCCTGATTTTTCCAAAAGGCACCAGTAGGAATCAAACTTTTTTATTTTTTTCACTATTTTTTATTTTTCTCTGAACAAGGATCAAAAAAGATGCAACCATAAAAATTGGCACCTACAACCGAATTGGGATGTGGTCTACAGAAATACAGCATGTTCTCTGAAAATCGTGCAAAAACTTTGACAATTTTTTTTGTTTTCCTGAATTTTTTTGGCAATTTTAATGAAACCAAACCGGGCGAAGCAATCTGTTGTTGAGCGTGGGTAACAGTTGCAAGATGAACCTGTGCTGATAGAGAATATGTGGAGCTATGGTAGGCGCACAATATGACAGCAAGGATTAGCAATTAACGAGTGCAGATTAGCGATTGTTCAATCCGGATCCAAAGCACAAATCACAGCTGCTAGTTAAGACGTGTCGAGACATAGCGCAACAAGGTGAAAACAAAGGACGATGGAAAGAACACACAAAAGAAGCAAATAACCCGGAATTTTCCTTTTTCCTGAATTTTTCCCTGATTTTTCCAAAAGGCACTTATAGGAATCAAATTTTTTTATTTTTTCACTATTTTTTATTTTTCCTGATTTTTCCAAAAGGCACTAGTAGGAATCAAACTTTTTTATTTTTTTCACTATTTTTTTTATTTTTTTCTGCACAACGATCAAAAAGGATGCAACCATAAAAATTGGCGCCTACAACTGAGGTGGGATGTGGTCTACAGAAATACAACATGTTCTTTGAAAAGCGTGCAAAAACTATGACAAATTTTTTTGTTTTCCTGAATTTTTTTAGCAATTTTGATGAAACCAAACAGGGCGAAGCAATATGTTGTTGAGCGTGGCTAACAGTTGCAAGATGAACTTGTGCTGATAGAGAATATGTGGAGCTATGGGTAGGCACACAGTATGACATCAAGGATTAGCAATTAATGAGTGCAGATTAGCGATTGTTCAATCCGGATCCAAAGTACAAATCACAGCTTCTGGCTAAGACGTGTCGAGACGTAGCGCAATGAGGTGAAAACAAAGGACGATGGAAAGAACGCACAGAACAAGCAAATAACCCAGAATTTTCCTTTTTCCTGAATTTTTCCCTAATTTTTCAAAAAGACACTAGTAGGAATCAAACTTTTTTATTTTTTCACTATTTTTTTATTTTTCTCTAAACAAGGATCAAAAAAGTTGCAACCACAAAAATTGGCACCTACAACTGAGGTGGGATGTGGTCTACAGAGATACAGCACGTTCTCTGAAAAGCGTGTAAAAACTTTAAATTTTTTTTTGTTTTCCTGAATTTTTTGGCAATTTTGATGAAACCAAATAGGGCGAAGCAATCTGTTGTTGAGCGAGGGTAACAGTTGCAAGATGAACCTGTGCTGATAGAAGAATATGTGGAGCTATGGGTAGGCACACAATATGACAGTAAGGATTAGCAATTAACGAGTGCAGATTAGCGATTGTTCAATCCTGATCCAAAGTACAAATCACAGTTGCTGGCTAAGACATGTCGAGACGTAGCGCAACATGGTGAAAACAAAGGGCGATGGAAAGAACGCACAGAACATGCAAATAACCCAGAATTTTCCATTTTCCTTAATTTTTCCCTGATTTTTGTAAAAGGCAATAGTAGGAATCAATTTTTTTATTTTTTCACTATTTTTTTTATTTTTCTCTGAACAAGGATGAAAAAAGATGCAACCACAAAAATTGCCACCTACAACTGAGGTGGTATGTGGTCTACGGAAATATAGCACGTTCTCTAAAAAGCGTGCAAAAACGGGGCGAAGCAATCTGTTGTTGAGCGTGAGTAACAGTTGCATGATGAACCTGTGCTGATAGAAGAATATGTGGAGCTATGGGTAGACACACAATATGACAACAAGGATTAGCAATTAACGAGTGCAGATTAGCGATTGTTCAATCTGGATCCAAAGTACAAATCACAGCTGCTGGCTAAGACGTGTCAAGACGTAGCGCAACAAGGTGAAAACAAAGGATGATGGAAAGAACGCACAGAACAAGCTAATAGCCCGAAATTTTCCTTTTTCCTTAATTTTTTCCTAATTTTTCCAAAAGGCAATAGTAGGAATCAAACTTTTTTATTTTTTCACTATTTTTTTATTTTTCTCTGAACAAGGATCAAAAAAGATGCAACCACAAAAATTGGCACCTACAACTGAGGTGGGATGTGGTCTATAGAGATACAGCACATTCTCTGAAAAGCGCGTAAAAACTTTGATAATTTTTTTTTGTTTTCCTGAATTTTTTTGGCAATTTTGATAAAACCAAATAGGGTGAAGCAATCTGTTGTTGAGCATGGGTAACAGTTGCAAGACGAACCTGTGCTGATAGAAGAATATGTGGAGCTATGGGTAGGCACACAATATGACAGCAAGGATTAGCGATTAACGAGTGCAGATTAGCGATTGTTCAATCTGGATCAAAAGTACAAATCACAGCTGCTGGCTAAGACGTGTCAAGACGTAGCGCAACAAGGTGAAAACAAAGGATGATGGAAAGAACGCACAGAACAAGCTAATAACCCAAAATTTTCCTTTTTCCTTAATTTTTTCCTAATTTTTCCAAAAGGCAATAGTAGGAATCAAACTTTTTTATTTTTTCACTATTTTTTTATTTTTCTCTGAACAAGGATCAAAAAAGATGCAACCACAAAAATTGGCACCTACAACTGAGGTGGGATGTGGTCTATAGAGATACAGCACATTCTCTGAAAAGCGCGTAAAAACTTTGATAATTTTTTTTGTTTTCCTGAATTTTTTTGGCAATTTTGATAAAACCAAATAGGGTGAAGCAATCTGTTGTTGAGCGTGGGTAACAGTTGCAAGACGAACCTGCGCTGATAGAAGAATATGTGGAGCTATGGGTAGGCACACAATATGACAGCAAGGATTAGCGATTAACGAGTGCAGATTAGCGATTGTTCAATCTGGATCCAAAGTACAAATCACAGCTGCTGGCTAAGACGTGTCGAGACGTAGCGCAACATGGTGGAAACAAAGGACGATGGAAAGAACGCACAGAACAAGCTACTAACCCAGAATTTTCCTTTTTCCTAAATTTTTCCCTGATTTTTCCAAAAGGCACTAGTAGGAATCAAACTTTTTTATTTTTTCACTTTTTTTTTCTCTGAACAATGATCAACAAAGATGTAACCACAAAAATTGGCACCTACAACTGAGGTGGGATGTGGTCTACAGAAATACAGCACGTTCTCTGAAAAGCGTGCAAAAACTTTAACAATTTTTTTTTTATTTTTCTGAATTTTTATGGCAATTTTGATGAAACCAAATAGGTCGAAGCAATCTGTTATTGAGTGTGGGTAACAGTTGTAAGATGAACCTGTGTTGATAGAAGAATATGTGGAGCTATGGGTCGGCACACAATATGACAGCAAGGATTAGCAACTAATGAGTGCAGATTAGCGATTGTTTAATCCGGATCCAAAGTATAAATCACAGCTGCTGGCTAAGACGTGTCGAGACATAGCGCAACAAGGTGAAAACAAAGGACGATGGAAAGAACGCACATAACACGCAAATAACCCGGAATTTTCCTTTTCCCTGAATTTTTCCCTTATTTTTCCAAAAGGCACTAGTAGGAATCAAACTTTTTTATTTTTTTCACTATTTTTTTATTTTTCTCTGAACAAGGATCAAAAAAGATGCAACCATAAAAATTGGCACCTACAACTGAGGTGGGATGTGGTCTACAGAAATACAGCACGTTCTCTGAAAAGCGTGCAAAAACTTTGACAATTTTTTTTGTTTTCCTGAATTTTTTTGGCAATTTTAATGAAACCAAACAGGGCGAAGCAATCTATTGTTGAGCGTGGGTAACAGTTGCAAGATGAACCTGTGCTGATAGAGAATATGTGGAGCTATGGTAGGCGCACAATATGACAGCAAGGATTAGCAATTAACGAGTGCAGATTAGCGATTGTTCAATCCGGATCCAAAGTACAAATCACAGCTGCTAGTTAAGACGTGTCGAGACGTAGCGCAACAAGGTGAAAACAAAGGACGATGGAAAGGACGCACAAAAGAAGCAAATAACCCGGAATTTTCCTTTTTTCTGAATTTTTCCCTGATTTTTCCAAAAGGCACTTGTAGGAATAATTTTTTTTTATTTTTTCACTATTTTTTTATTTTTCTCTAAACAAGGATCAAAAAAGATGCAACCAAAAAAATTGGCACTACAACTAAGGTGGGATGTGGTCTACAGAAATACAGCACGTTCTCTGAAAGCGTGCAAAAACTTTGACAATTTTTTTCTTTATTTTCCTAAATTTTTTTGGCAATTTTGGTGAAACCAAACTGGGCGAAGCAGTCTGTTGTTGAGCGTGGGTAACAGTTGAAAGATGAAGTTGTGCTGATAGAAGAATATGTGGACCTATGGGTAGGCACACAATATGACATCAAGGATTAGCAATTAACGAGTTCAGATTAGCGATTGTCTAATCCGGATCCAAAGTACAAATCACAGCTGCTGGCTAAGATGTGTCGAGACGTAGCGCAACAAGGTGAAACCAAAGGACGACGGAAAGAACGCACAGAACAAGCAAATAACCCAGAATTTTCCTTTTTCCTGAATTTTTCCCTGATTTTTCAAAAAGGCACTAGTAGGAATCAAACTTTTTTATTTTTTTACTATTTTGTTATTTTTCTCTGAATAAGGATCAAAAAAGATGCAGCCATAAAAATTGGCACCTACAACTGAGGTGGGATGTGGTCTACCGAAATACAGCACGTTCTCTGAAAAGCGTGCAAAAACTTTTACAATTTTTTTTATTTTTCTAATTTTTTTTGGCAATTTTGATGAAACCAAACAGGGCGAAGCAATCTGTTGTTGAGCGTCATTAACAGTTGCAAGATGAACCTGTGCTGGTAGAGAATATGTGGAGCTATGGGTAGGCACACAATATGACAGCAAGGATTAGCAATTAATGAGTGCAAATTATCGATTGCTCAATCCAGATCCAAAGTACAAATCACAGCTGCTAGTTAAGACGCGTCGAGACGTAGCGCAACAAGGTGAAAACAAAGGATGATGGAAAGAACACACAGAACAAGCTAATAACCCGAAATTTTCTTTTTTCCTAAATTTTTTCCTGATTTTTCCAAAAGGCAATAGTAGGAATCAAACTTTTTTATTTTTTCACTATTTTTTTGTTTTTCTCTGAACAAGGATAAAAAAAGATGCAACCACAAAAATTGGAACCTACAACTGAGGCGGGATGTGGTCAACCGAAATACAGCACGTTCTCTGAAAAGCGTGCAAAAACTTTGACAATTTTTTTCTTTATTTTTCTGAATTTTTTTGGTAATTTTGATGAAACCAAACCGGGCGAAGCAATCTGTTGTTGAGCGTGGGTAACAATTGCAAGATGAACCTGTGCTGATAGAGAATATGTGGAGCTATGGGTAGGCACACAATATGACAGCAAGGATTCGCAATTAACGAGTGCAGATTAACGATTGTTCAATCCGGATCCAAAGTACAAATCACAGCCGCTGGCTAAGACGTGTCGAGACGTAGCGCAACAAGGTGAAAACAAAGGACGATGGAAAGAACTCACAGAACAAGCAAATAACCCGGAATTTTCCTTTTTCCTGAATTTTTCCCTGATTTTTCCAAAAGACACTAGTGGGAATCAAACTTTTTTATTTTTTCACTATTTTTTTTATTTTTCTCTGAACAAGGATAAAAAAAGATACAACCACAAAAATTGGCACCTACAACTGAGGTGGGATGTGGTCTACAGAGATACAGCACGTTCTCTGAAAAAGCGTATAAAAACTTTGATAATTTTTTTTCTTTGTTTTCCTGAATTTTTTGGCAATTTTGATGAAATCAAACTAGGCGAAGCATTCTGTTGTTGAGCGTGGTTAACCGTTGCAAGATGAACCTGTGCTGATAGAGGAATATGTGGAGCTATGGGTAGGCACACAATATGACAGTAAGGATTAGCAATTAACGAGTGCAGATTAGCGATTGTTTAATCCGGATCCAAAGTACAAATCACAGCTGCTGGCTAAGACGTGTCGAGACGTAGCGCAACAAGGTGAAAACAAAGGACGATGGAAAGAACGCACAGAACAAGCAAATAACAAAGAATTTTCCTTTTTCCTGAATTTTTCCCTGATTTCTCCAAAAGGCACTAGTAGGAATCAAACTTTTTTATGTTTTCACTATTTTTTTATTTTTCTCTGAACGAGGATAAAAAGGATGCAACCACAAAAATTGGCACCTACAACTGAGGTGGGATGTGGTCTACAGAAATACAGCACGTTCTCTGAAAAGCGTGCAAAAACTTTGACAATTTTTTTTGTTTTCCTGAATTTTTTGGCAATTTTGATGAAACCAAATAGGGCGAAGCAATCTGTTGTTGAGCGAGGGTAACAGTTGCAAGATGAACCTGTGCTGATAGAAGAATATGTGGAGCTATGGTTAGGCACACAATATGACTGTAAGGATTAGCAATTAACAAGTGCAGATTAGCGATTGTTCAATCCTCATCCAAAGTACAAATCACAGCTGCTGGCTAAGACATGTCGAGACGTAGCGCAACATGGTGAAAACAAAGGGCGATGGAAAGAACGCACAGAACATCCAAATAACCCAGAATTTTCCGTTTTCCTTAATTTTTCCCTGATTTTTCTAAAAGGCAATAGTAGGAATCAAATTTTTTATTTTTTCACTATTTTTTTATTTTTCTCTGAACAAGGATGAAAAAAGATGCAACCACAAAAATTGCCACCTACAACTGAAGTGGTATGTGGTCTACAGAAATATAGCACGTTCTCTAAAAAGCGTGCAAAAACTTTGACAAATTTTTTTCTTTGTTTTCCTGAATTTTTTTGGCAAATTTGATGAAACCAAACGGGGCGAAGCAATCTGTTGTTGAGCGTGAGTAACAGTTGCATGATGAACCTGTGCTGATAGAAGAATATGTGGAGCTATGGGTAGGCACACAATATGACAGCAAGGATTAGCAATTAACGAGTGCAGATTAGCGATTGTTCAATCTGGATCCAAAGTACAAATCACAGCTGCTGGCTAAGACGTGTCAAGATGTAGGGCAACAAGTGAAAACAAAGGATGATGGAAAGAACGCACAGAACAAGCTAATTACCCAAAATTTTCCTTTTTCCTTAATTTTTTCCTAATTTTTCCAAAAGGCAATAGTAGGAATCAAACTTTTTTATTTTTTCACTATTTTTTTATTTTTCTCTGAACAAGGATCAAAAAAGATGCAACCACAAAAATTGGAACCTACAACTGAGGCGGGATGTGGTCAACCGAAATACAGCACGTTCTCTAAAAAGCGTGCAAAAACTTTGAAAATTTTTTTCTTTATTTTCCTGAATTTTTTTGGTAATTTTGATGAAACCAAACAGGGCGAAGCGATCTGTTGTTGAGCGTGGGTAACAGTTGCAAGATGAACCTGTGCTGATAGAGAATATGTGGAGCTGTGGGTAGGCACACAATATGACAGCAAGGATTAGCAATTAATGAGTGCAGATTAGCGATTGTTCAATCCGGATCCAAAGTACAAATCACAATTGCTGGCTAAGACGTGTCGAGACATAGGGCAACAAGGTGAAAACAAAGGATGATGGAAAGAACGCACAGAACAAGCTAATAACCCAAAATTTTCCTTTTTCCTTATTTTTTCCCTGATTTTTCCAAAAGGCACTAGTAGGAATCAAACTTTTTTATGTTTTCATTATTTTTTTATTTTTCTCTGAACAAGGATAAAAAAAGATGCAACCACAAAAATTGGCACCAAAAACTGATGTGGGATTTTGTCTACAGAAATACAGCACGTTCTCTGAAAAGCGTGCAAAAACTTTAACAATTTTTTTTGTTTTTCTGAATTTTTTGGCAATTTTGATGAAACCAAACAAGGCGAAGCAATCTATTGTTGAGCGTGGGTAACAGTTGCAAGATGAACCTGTGCTGATAGAAGAATATGTGGAGCTATGGGTAGGCACACAATATGACAGCAAGGATTAGCAATTAACGAGTGCAGATTAGCGATTGTTCAATCCAGATCCAAAGTACAAATCACAGCTGCTGGCTAAGACGTGTCGAGACGTAGCGCTACAAGGTGAAAACGAAGGACGATGGAAAAAACGCACAGAACAAGCAAATAACCCAGAATTTTCCTTTTTCCTAAATTTTTCCCTGATTTTTCCAAAAGGCACTAGTAGGAATCAAACTTTTTTATTTTTCACTATTTTTTTATTTTTCTCTGAACAAGGATAAAAAAATTTTAACCACAAAAATTAGCACCTACAACTGAGGTGGGATGTGGTCTACAGAAATACAGCATGTTCTCTGAAAAGCGTGCAAAAACTTTGACAATTTTTTTTGTTTTCCTGAATTTTTTGGCAATTTTGATGAAACCAAATAGGGCGAAGCAATCTGTTGTTGAGCGAGGGTAATAGTTGCAAGATGAACCTGTGCTGATAGAAGAATATGTGGAGCTATGGGTAGGCACACGATATGACTGTAAGGATTAGCAATTAACAAGTGCAGATTAGCGATTGTTCAATCCTGATCCAAAGTACAAATCACAGCTGCTGGCTAAGACATGTCGAGACGTAGCGCAACATGGTGAAAACAAAGGGCAATGGAAAGAACGCACAGAACATCCAAATAACCCAGAATTTTCTGTTTTCCTTAATTTTTCCCTGATTTTTCTAAAAGGCAATAGTAGGAACCAAAATTTTTATTTTTTCACTATTTTTTTATTTTTCTCTGAACAAGGAAGAAAAAAGATGCAACCACAAAAATTGTCACCTACAACTGAGGTGGTATGTGGTCTACAGAAATATAGCACGTTCTCTAAAAAGCGTGCAAAAACTTTGACAAATTTTTTTCTTTGTTTTCCTGAATTTTTTGGCAATTTTGATGAAACCAAACGGGGCGAAGCAATCTGTTGTTGAGCGTGAGTAACAGTTGCATGATGAACCTGTGCTGATAGAAGAATATGTGGAGCTATGGGTAGGCACACAATATGACAGCAAGGATTTGCAATTAACGAGTGCAGATTAGCGATTGTTCAATCTGGATCCAAAGTACAAATCACAGCTGCTGGCTAAGACGTGTCAAGACGTAGCGCAACAAGGTGAAAACAAAGGATGATGGAAAGAACGCACAAAACAAGCTAATAACCCGAAATTTTCCTTTTTCCTTAATTTTTTCCTAATTTTTCCAAAAGGCAATAGTAGGAATCAAACTTTTTTATTTTTTCACTGTTTTTTTATTTTTCTCTGAACAAGGATCAAAAAAGATGCAACCACAAAAATTGGAACCTACAACTGAGGCGGGATGTGGTCAACCGAAATACAGCACGTTCTCTGAAAAGCGTGCAAAAACTTTGACAATTTTTTGATGAAACCAAACAGGGCGAAGCGATCTGTTGTTGAGCGTGGGTAACATTTGCAAGAGGAACCTGTGCTGATAGAGAATATGTGGAGCTGTGGGTAGGCGCACAATATGACAGCAAGGATTAGCAATTAATGAGTGCAGATTAGCGATTGTTCAATCCGGATCCAAAGTACAAATCACAGTTGCTGGCTAAGACGTGTCGAGACGTAGGGCAACAAGGTGAAAACAAAGGATGATGGAAAGAACGCACAGAACAAGCTAATAACCCAAAATTTTCCTTTTTCCTTATTTTTTCCCTGATTTTTCCAAAAGGCACTAGTAGGAATCAAACTTTTTATGTTTTCATTATTTTTTTATTTTTCTCTGAACAAGGATAAAAAAAGATGCAACCACAAAAATTGGCACCTAAAACTGATGTGGGATTTTGTCTACAGAAATACAGCACGTTCTCTGAAAAGCATGCAAAAACTTTAACAATTTTTTTTGTTTTTCTGAATTTTTTGGCAATTTTGATGAAACCAAACAGGGCGAAGCAATCTGTTGTTGAGCATGGGTAACAGTTGCAAGATGAACCTGTGCTGATAGAAGAATATGTGGAGCTATGGGTAGGCACACAATATGACAGCAAGGATTAGCAATTAACGAGTGCAGATTAGCGATTGTTCAATCCAGATCCAAAGTACAAATCACAGCTGCTGGCTAAGACGTGTCGAGACGTAGCGCTACAAGGTGAAAACGAAGGACGATGGAAAGAACGCACAGAACAAGCAAATAACCCAGAATTTTCCTTTTTCCTAAATTTTTCCCTGATTTTCCCAAAAGGCACTAGTAGGAATCAAACTTTTTTATTTTTCACTATTTTTTTATTTTTCTCTAAACAAGGATAAAAAAAATTTAACCACAAAAATTAGCACCTACAACTGAGGTGGGATGTGATCTACAGAAATATAGCACGTTCTCTAAAAAGTGTGCAAAAACTTTGACAATTTTTTTCTTTGTTTTCCTGAATTTTTTTGGCAATTTTGATGAAACCAAATGGGGCGAAGCAATCTGTTGTTGAGCCTGGATAACAGTTGCAAGATGAACCTGTGCTGATAGAAGAATATGTGGAGCTATGGGTAGGCACACAATATGATAGCAAGGATTAGCAATTAACGAGTACAGATTAGCGATTGTTCAATCTGGATCTAAAGTACAAATCACAGATGCTGGCTAAGACGTGTCGAGACGTAGCGCAACAAGGTAAAAACAAAGGATGAAGGAAAGAACGCATAGAACAAGCTAATAACCCAAAATTTTCCTTTTTCCTGAATTTTTCCTGATTTTTCCAAAAGGCACTAGTAGGAATCAAACTTTTTTATTTTTTCACTATTTTTATATTTTTTCACTATTTTTATATTTTTCTCTGAACAATGATAAAAAAAAGATGCAACCACAAAAATTGGCACCTACAACTGAGGTGGGATGTGGTCAACCGAAATACAGCACGTTCTTTTGAGAAGCGTGCAAAAACTTTGACAATTTTTTTTCTTTATTTTTCTCAATTTGTTTGGCAATTTTGATGAAACCAAACAGGGCGAAGCAATCTGTTGTTGAGCGTGGGTAACAGTTGCAAGATGAACCTGTGCTGATAGAAGAATATGTGGAGCTATGGGTAGGCACATAATATGACAGTAAGGATTAGCGATTAACGAGTGCAGAATAGCGATTATTCAATCTGGATCCAAAGTACAAATCACAGATGCTGGCTAAGACGTGTCGAGACGTAGCGCAACAAGGTAAAAACAAAAGATGATGGAAAGAACGCACATAACAAGCTAATAACCCAAAATTTTTTCCTTTTTTCTGAATTTTTTCCTGATTTTTCCTAAAGGCACCAGTAGGAATCAAACTTTTTTATTTTTTCACTATTTTTATATTTTTCTCTGAACAAGGATCAAAAAGATGCAACCACAAAAATTGGCACCTACAACTGAGGTGGGATGTGGTCAACAGAAATACAGCACGTTCTCTGAGAAGCGTGCAAAAACTTTGACAATTTTTTTCCTTTATTTTCCTCAATTTTTTAGCAATTTTGATGAAACCAAACAGGGCGAAGCAATCTGTTGTTGAGCGTGGGTAACAGTTGCAAGATGAACCTGTGCTGATAGAAGAATATGTGGAGCTATGGGTAGGCACACAATATGACAGCAATGATTAGCAATTAACGAGTGCAGATTAGCGATTGTTCAATCCGGATCCAAAGTACAAATCACAGCTGCTGGCTAAGACATGTCGAGACTTAGCGCAACGTGGTGAAAACAAAGGGCGATGAAAAGAACGCACAGAACATGCAAATAACCCAGAATTTTCCTTTTTCCTTAATTTTTCTCTGATTTTTCTAAAAGGCAATAGTAGGAATAAATTTTTTATTTTTTCACTATTTTTTTATTTTTCTCTGAACAAGGATGAAAAAAGATGCAACCACAAAAATTGGCACCTACAACTGAGGTGGTATGTGGTTTACAAAAATATAGCACGTTCTCTAAAAAGCGTGCAAAAACTTTGACAATTTTTTTTCTTAGTTTTCCTGAATTTTTTTGGCAATTTTGATGAAACCAAATGGGGCGA
Source organism: Saccharum spontaneum (assembly GCA_022457205.1). NCBI lineage: Eukaryota > Viridiplantae > Streptophyta > Magnoliopsida > Poales > Poaceae > Saccharum > Saccharum spontaneum. The sequence goes on from CM039591.1 coordinate 1,224,394, forward strand.
AGCAATCTATTGTTGAGCGTGGGTAACAGTTGCAAGATGAACCTATGCTGATAGAAGAATATGTGGAGCTATGGGTAGGCACACAATATGACAGCAAGGATTAGCAATTAACGAGTGCAGATTAGCGATTGTTCAATCTGGATCCAAAGTGCAAATCACAGATGCTGGCTAAGACGTGTCGAGACGAAGCGCAACAAGGTAAAAACAAAGGATGATGGAAAGAACGCACAGAACAAGCTAATAACCCAAAATTTTCCTTTTTCCTAAATTTTTTCCTGATTTTTCAAAAAGGCACTAGTAGGAATCAAACTTTTTTATTTTTTCACTATTTTTATATTTTTCTCTCAACAAGGATCAAAAAAGATGCAACCACAAAAATTGGCACCTACAACTGAGATGGGATGTGGTCAATAGAAATACAGCACGTTCTCTGAGAAGCGTGCAAAAGCTTTGACAATTTTTTTCCTTATTTTCCTCAATTTTTTTGGCAATTTTGATGAAACCAAACAGGGCGAAGCAATCTTTTGTTGAGCGTGAGTAACAGTTGCAAGATGAACCTGTGCTGATAGAAGAATATGTGGAGCTATGGGTAGGCACACAATATGACAGCAAGGATTAGCAATTAACGAGTGCAGATTAGCGATTATTCAATCCGGATCCAAAGTACAAATCACAGCTGCTGGCAAAGACGTGTCAAGACGTAGCGCAACAAGGTGAAAACAAAGGATGATGGAAAGAACGCACAGAACAAGCTAATAACCCGAAATTTTGCTTTTTCCTTAATTTTTTCCTAATTTTTCCAAAAGGCAATAGTAGGAATCAAACTTTTTTATTTTTTCACTATTTTTTTATTTTTCTCTGAACAAGGATCAAAAAAGATGCAACCACAAAAATTGGAACCTACAACTGAGGCGGGATGTGGTCAACCGAAATACAGCACGTTCTCTGAAAAGCGTGCAAAAACTTTGACAATTTTTTTCTTTATTTTCCTGAATTTTTTTGGTAATTTTGATGAAACCAAACAGGGCGAAGCGATCTGTTGTTGAGCGTGGGTAACAGTTGCAAGATGAACCTGTGCTGATAGAGAATATGTGGAGCTGTGGGTAGGCACACAATATGACAGCAAGGATTAGCAATTAATGAGTGCAGATTAGCGATTGTTCAATCCGGATCCAAAGTACAAATCACAGTTGCTGGCTAAGACGTGTTGAGACGTAGGGCAACAAGGTGAAAACAAAGGATGATGGAAAGAACGCACAGAACAAGCTAATAACCCAAAATTTTCCTTTTTCCTTATTTTTTCCCTGATTTTTCCAAAAGGCACTAGTAGGAATCAAACTTTTTTATGTTTTCATTATTTTTTTATTTTTCTCTGAACAAGGATAAAAAAAGATGCAACCACAAAAATTGGCACCTAAAACTGATGTGGGATTTTGTCTACAGAAATACAGCACGTTCTCTGAAAAGCGTGCAAAAACTTTAACAATTTTTTTTGTTTTTCTGAATTTTTTGGCAATTTTGATGAAACCAAACAGGGCAAAGCAATCTGTTGTTGAGCGTGGGTAACAGTTGCAAGATGAACCTGTGCTGATAGAAGAATATGTGGAGCTATGGGTAGGCACACAATATGATAGCAAGGATTAGCAATTAACGAGTACAGATTAGCGATTGTTCAATCTGGATCTAAAGTACAAATCACAGATGCTGGCTAAGACGTGTCGAGACGTAGCGCAACAAGGTAAAAACAAAGGATGAAGGAAAGAGCGCACAGAACAAGCTAATAACCCAAAATTTTCCTTTTTCCTGAATTTTTTCCTGATTTTTCCAAAAGGCACTAGTAGGAATCAAACTTTTTTATTTTTTCACTATTTTTATATTTTTTCACTATTTTTATATTTTTCTCTGAACAAGGATAAAAAAAAGATGCAACCACAAGAATTGGCACCTACAACTGAGGTGGGATGTGGTCAACCGAAATACAGCACGTTCTTTTGAGAAGCGTGCAAAAACTTTGACAATTTTTTTTTCTTTATTTTTCTCAATTTGTTTAGCAATTTTGATGAAACCAAACAGGGCGAAGCAATCTGTTGTTGAGCGTGGGTAACAGTTGCAAGATGAACCTGTGCTGATAGAAGAATATGTGGAGCTATGGGTAGGCACATAATATGACAGCAAGGATTAGCGATTAACGAGTGCAGATTAGCGATTATTCAATCTGGATCCAAAGTACAAATCACAGATGCTGGCTAAGACGTGTCGAGACGTAGCGCAACACGGTAAAAACAAAAGATGATGGAAAGAACGCACATAACAAGCTAATAACCCAAAATTTTTTCCTTTTTTCTGAATTTTTTCCTGATTTTTCCTAAAGGCACTAGTAGGAATCAAACTTTTTTATTTTTTCACTATTTTTATATTTTTCTCTGAACAAGGATCAAAAAAGATGCAACCACAAAAATTGACACCTACAACTGAGGTGGGATGTGGTCAACAGAAATACAGCACGTTCTCTGAGAAGTGTGCAAAAACTTTGACAATTTTTTTTCTTTATTTTCCTCAATTTTTTAGCAATTTTGATGAAACCAAACAGGGCGAAGCAATCTGTTGTTGAGCGTGGGTAACAGTTGCAAGATGAACCTGTGCTGATAGAAAAATATGTGGAGCTATGGGTAGGCACACAATATGACAGCAAGGATTAGCAATTAACGAGTGCAGATTAGCGATTGTTCAATCCAGATCCAAAGTACAAATCACAGCTGCTGGCTAAGACGTGTCGAGACGTAGCGCTACAAGGTGAAAACGAAGGACGATGGAAAGAACGCACAGAACAAGCAAATAATCCAGAATTTTCCTTTTTCCTAAATTTTTCCCTGATTTTCCCAAAAGGCACTAGTAGGAATCAAACTTTTTTATTTTTCACTATTTTTTTATTTTTCTCTGAACAAGGATAAAAAAATTTAACCACAAAAATTAGCACCTACAACTGAGGTGGGATGTGGTCTACAGAAATATAGCACGTTCTCTAAAAAGTGTGCAAAAACTTTGACAATTTTTTTCTTTGTTTTCCTGAATTTTTTTTGCAATTTTGATGAAACCAAATGGGGCGAAGCAATCTGTTGTTGAGCGTGGATAACAGTTGCAAGATGAACCTGTGCTGATAGAAGAATATGTGGAGCTATGGGTAGGCACACAATATGATAGCAAGGATTAGCAATTAACGAGTACAGATTAGCGATTGTTCAATCTGGATCTAAAGTACAAATCACAGATGCTAGCTAAGACGTGTCGAGACGTAGCGCAACAAGGTAAAAACAAAGGATGAAGGAAAGAACGCACAGAACAAGCTAATAACCCAAAATTTTCCTTTTTCCTGAATTTTTTCCTGATTTTTCCAAAAGGCACTAGTAGGAATCAAACTTTTTTATTTTTTCACTATTTTTATATTTTTTCACTATTTTTATATTTTTCTCTGAACAAGGATAAAAAAAAGATGCAACCACAAAAATTGGCACCTACAACTGAGGTGGGATGTGGTCAACCGAAATACAGCACGTTCTTTTGAGAAGCGTGCAAAAACTTTGACAATTTTTTTTCTTTATTTTTCTCGATTTGTTTGGCAATTTTGATGAAACCAAACAGGGCGAAGCAATCTGTTGTTGAGCGTGGGTAACAGTTGCAAGATGAACCTGTGCTGATAGAAGAATATGTGGAGCTATGGGTAGGCACACAATATGACAGCAATGATTAGCAATTAACGAGTGCAGATTAGCGATGGTTCAATCCGGATCCAAAGTACAAATCACAGCTGCTGGCTAAGACATGTCGAGACTTAGCGCAACATGGTGAAAACAAAGGGCGATGAAAAGAACGCACAGAACATGCAAATAACCCAGAATTTTCCTTTTTCCTTAATTTTTCTCTGATTTTTCTAAAAGCCAATAGTAGGAATAAATTTTTTATTTTTTCACTATTTTTTTATTTTTCTCTGAACAAGGTTGAAAAAAGATGCAACCACAAAAATTGGCACCTACGATTGAGGTGGTATGTGGTTTACAAAAATATAGAACGTTCTCTAAAAAGCTTGCAAAAACTTTGACAATTTTTTTTCTTAGTTTTCCTGAATTTTTTTGGCAATTTTGATGAAACCAAATGGGGCGAAGCAAAATGTTGTTGAGCGTGGGTAACAGTTGCAAGATGAACCTATGCTGATAGAAGAATATGTGGAGCTATGGGTAGGCACACAATATGACAGCAAGGATTAGCAATTAACGAGTGCAGATTAGCGATTGTTTAATCTGGATCCAAAGTACAAATCACAGATGCTGGCTAAGACGTGTCGAGACGAAGCGCAACAAGGTAAAAACAAAGGATGATGGAAAGAACGCACAGAACAAGCTAATAACCCGAAATTTTCCTTTTTCCTAAATTTTTTCCTGATTTTTCAAAAAGGCACTAGTAGAAATCAAACTTTTTTATTTTTTCACTATTTTTATATTTTTCTCTCAACAAGGATCAAAAAAGATGCAACCACAAAAATTGGCACCTACAACTGAGATGGGATGTGGTCAACAGAAATACAGCACGTTCTCTGAGAAGCGTGCAAAAGCTTTGACAATTTTTTTCTTTATTTTCCTCAATTTTTTTGGCAATTTTGATGAAACCAAACAGGGCGAAGCGATCTTTTGTTGAGCGTGGGTAACAGTTGCAAGATGAACCTGTGCTGATAGAAGAATATGTGGAGCTGTGGGTAGGCACACAATATGACAGCAAGGATTAGCAATTAACGAGTGCAGATTAGCGATTATTCAATCCGGATCCAAAGTACAAATCACAGCTGCTGGCTAAGACATGTCGAGACTTAGCGCAACGTGGTGAAAACAAAGGGCGATGAAAAGAACGCACAGAACATGCAAATAACCCAGAATTTTCCTTTTTCCTTAATTTTTCTCTAATTTTTCTAAAAGGCAATAGTAGGAATAAATTTTTTTATTTTTTCACTATTTTTTTATTTTTCTCTGAACAAGGATGAAAAAAGATGCAACCACAAAAATTGGCACCTACAACTGAGGTGGTATGTGGTCTACAGAAATATAGCACGTTCTCTAAAAAGCGTGCAAAAACTTTGACAATTTTTTCTCTTTGTTTTCCTAAATTTTTTTGGCAATTTTGATGAAACCAAATGGGGCGAGGCAATCTGTTGTTGAGCGTGGGTAACAGTTGCAAGATGAACCTGTGCTGATAGAAGAATATGTGGAGCTATGGGTAGGCACACAATATGACAGCAAGGATTAGCAATTAACGAGTGCAGATTAGCGATTGTTCAATCTGGATCTAAAGTACAAATCACAGATGCTGGCTAAGACGTGTCGAGACGTAGCGCAACAAGGTAAAAACAAAGGATGATGGAAAGAACGCACAGAACAAGCTAATAACCCGAAATTTTCCTTTTTCCTGATTTTTCCAAAAGGCACTAGTAGGAATCAAACTTTTTTATTTTTTCACTATTTTTATATTTTTTCACTATTTTTATATTTTTCTCTGAACAAGGATCAAAAAAGATGCAACCATAAAAATTGGCACCTACAACTAAGGTGGGATGTGGTCAACAGAAATACAGCACGTTCTTTGAGAAGCATGCAAAAACTTTGATAATTTTTTTTCTTTATTTTTCTCAATTTTTTGGCAATTTTGATGAAACCAAATGGGGCGAAGCAATCTGTTGTTGAGCGTGGGTAACAGTTGCAAGATGAACCTGTGCTGATAGAAGAATATGTGGAGCTATGGGTAGGCACACAATATGACAGCAAGGATTAGCAATTAACGAGTGCAGATTAGCGATGGTTCAATCCGGATCCAAAGTACAAATCACAGCTGCTGGCTAAGACATGTCGAGACTTAGCGCAACATGGTGAAAACAAAGGGCGATGAAAAGAACGCACAGAACATGCAAATAACCCAGAATTTTCCTTTTTCCTTAATTTTTCTCTGATTTTTCTAAAAGCCAATAGTAGGAATAAATTTTTTATTTTTTCACTATTTTTTTATTTTTCTCTGAACAAGGTTGAAAAAAGATGCAACCACAAAAATTGGCACCTACGATTGAGGTGGTATGTGGTTTACAAAAATATAGAACGTTCTCTAAAAAGCTTGCAAAAACTTTGACAATTTTTTTTCTTAGTTTTCCTGAATTTTTTTGGCAATTTTGATGAAACCAAATGGGGCGAAGCAAAATGTTGTTGAGCGTGGGTAACAGTTGCAAGATGAACCTATGCTGATAGAAGAATATGTGGAGCTATGGGTAGGCACACAATATGACAGCAAGGATTAGCAATTAACGAGTGCAGATTAGCGATTGTTCAATCTGGATCCAAAGTACAAATCACAGATGCTGGCTAAGACGTGTCGAGACGAAGCGCAACAAGGTAAAAACAAAGGATGATGGAAAGAACGCACAGAACAAGCTAATAACCCGAAATTTTCCTTTTTCCTAAATTTTTTCCTAATTTTTCAAAAAGGCACTAGTAGAAATCAAACTTTTTTATTTTTTCACTATTTTTATATTTTTCTCTCAACAAGGATCAAAAAAGATGCAACCACAAAAATTGGCACCTACAACTGAGATGGGATGTGGTCAACAGAAATACAGCACGTTCTCTGAGAAGCGTGCAAAAGCTTTGACAATTTTTTCTTTATTTTCCTCAATTTTTTTGGCAATTTTGATGAAACCAAACAGGGCGAAGCGATCTTTTGTTGAGCGTGGGTAACAGTTGCAAGATGAACCTGTGCTGATAGAAGAATATGTGGAGCTGTGGGTAGGCACACAATATGACAGCAAGGATTAGCAATTAACGAGTGCAGATTAGCGATTATTCAATCCGGATCCAAAGTACAAATCACAGCTGCTGGCTAAGACATGTCGAGACTTAGCGCAACGTGGTGAAAACAAAGGGCGATGAAAAGAACGCACAGAACATGCAAATAACCCAGAATTTTCCTTTTTCCTTAATTTTTCTCTAATTTTTCTAAAAGGCAATAGTAGGAATAAATTTTTTTATTTTTTCACTATTTTTTTTATTTTTCTCTGAACAAGGATGAAAAAAGATGCAACCACAAAAATTGGCACCTACAACTGAGGTGGTATGTGGTCTACAGAAATATAGCACGTTCTCTAAAAAGCGTGCAAAAACTTTGACAATTTTTTCTCTTTGTTTTCCTAAATTTTTTTGGCAATTTTGATGAAACCAAATGGGGCGAGGCAATCTGTTGTTGAGCGTGGGTAACAGTTGCAAGATGAACCTGTGCTGATAGAAGAATATGTGGAGCTATGGGTAGGCACACAATATGACAGCAAGGATTAGCAATTAACGAGTGCAGATTAGCGATTGTTCAATCTGGATCTAAAGTACAAATCACAGATGCTGGCTAAGACGTGTCGAGACGTAGCGCAACAAGGTAAAAACAAAGGATGATGGAAAGAACGCACAGAACAAGCTAATAACCCGAAATTTTCCTTTTTCCTGATTTTTCCAAAAGGCACTAGTAGGAATCAAACTTTTTTATTTTTTCACTATTTTTATATTTTTTCACTATTTTTATATTTTTCTCTGAACAAGGATCAAAAAAGATGCAACCATAAAAATTGGCACCTACAACTAAGGTGGGATGTGGTCAACAGAAATACAGCACGTTCTTTGAGAAGCATGCAAAAACTTTGATAATTTTTTTTCTTTATTTTTCTCAATTTTTTGGCAATTTTGATGAAACCAAATGGGGCGAAGCAATCTGTTGTTGAGCGTGGGTAACAGTTGCAAGATGAACCTGTGCTGATAGAAGAATATGTGGAGCTATGGGTAGGCACACAATATGACAGCAAGGATTAGCAATTAACGAGTGCAGATTAGCGATTGTTCAATCCGGATCCAAAGTACAAATCACAGCTGCTGGCTAAGACATGTCGAGACTTAGCGCAACGTGGTGAAAACAAAGGGCGATGAAAAGAACGCACAGAACATGCAAATAACCCAGAATTTTCCTTTTTCCTTAATTTTTCTCTGATTTTTCTAAAAGGCAGTAGTAGGAGTAAAATTTTTTATTTTTTCACTATTTTTTTATTTTTCTCTGAATAAGGATGAAAAAAGATGCAACCACAAAAATTGGCACCTACAACTGAGGTGGTATGTGGTCTACAGAAATATAGAACGTTCTCTAAAAAGCGTGCAAAAGCTTTGACAATTTTTTTTTCTTTGTTTTCCTGAATTTTTTTGGCAATTTTGATGAAACCAAATGGGGCGAAGCAATCTATTGTTGAGCGTGGGTAACAGTTGCAAGATGAACCTGTGCTGATAGAAGAATATGTAGAGCTATGGGTAGGCACACAATATGACAGCAAGGATTAGCAATTAACGAGTGCAGATTAGCGATTGTTCAATCTGGATCCAAAGTACAAATCACAGATGCTGGCTAAGACGTGTCGAGACGAAGCGCAACAAGGTAAAAACAAAGGATGATGGAAAGAACGCACAGAACAAGCTAATAACCCGAAATTTTCCTTTTTCCTAAATTTTTTCCTGATTTTTCAAAAAGGCACTAGTAGAAATCAAACTTTTTTATTTTTTCACTATTTTTATATTTTTCTCTCAACAAGGATCAAAAAAGATGCAACCACAAAAATTGGCACCTACAACTGAGATGGGATGTGGTCAACAGAAATACAGCACGTTCTCTGAGAAGCGTGCAAAAGCTTTGACAATTTTTTTCTTTATTTTCCTCAATTTTTTTGGCAATTTTGATGAAACCAAACAGGGCGAAGCGATCTTTTGTTGAGCGTGGGTAACAGTTGCAAGATGAACCTGTGCTGATAGAAGAATATGTGGAGCTGTGGGTAGGCACACAATATGACAGCAAGGATTAGCAATTAACGAGTGCAGATTAGCGATTATTCAATCCGGATCCAAAGTACAAATCACAGCTGCTGGCTAAGACATGTCGAGACTTAGCGCAACGTGGTGAAAACAAAGGGCGATGAAAAGAACGCACAGAACATGCAAATAACCCAGAATTTTCCTTTTTCCTTAATTTTTCTCTAATTTTTCTAAAAGGCAATAGTAGGAATAAATTTTTTTATTTTTTCACTATTTTTTTATTTTTCTCTGAACAAGGATGAAAAAAGATGCAACCACAAAAATTGGCACCTACAACTGAGGTGGTATGTGGTCTACAGAAATATAGCACGTTCTCTAAAAAGCGTGCAAAAACTTTGACAATTTTTTCTCTTTGTTTTCCTAAATTTTTTTGGCAATTTTGATGAAACCAAATGGGGCGAGGCAATCTGTTGTTGAGCGTGGGTAACAGTTGCAAGATGAACCTGTGCTGATAGAAGAATATGTGGAGCTATGGGTAGGCACACAATATGACAGCAAGGATTAGCAATTAACGAGTGCAGATTAGCGATTGTTCAATCTGGATCTAAAGTACAAATCACAGATGCTGGCTAAGACGTGTCGAGACGTAGCGCAACAAGGTAAAAACAAAGGATGATGGAAAGAACGCACAGAACAAGCTAATAACCCGAAATTTTCCTTTTTCCTGATTTTTCCAAAAGGCACTAGTAGGAATCAAACTTTTTTATTTTTTCACTATTTTTATATTTTTTCACTATTTTTATATTTTTCTCTGAACAAGGATCAAAAAAGATGCAACCATAAAAATTGGCACCTACAACTAAGGTGGGATGTGGTCAACAGAAATACAGCACGTTCTTTGAGAAGCATGCAAAAACTTTGATAATTTTTTTTCTTTATTTTTCTCAATTTTTTGGCAATTTTGATGAAACCAAATGGGGCGAAGCAATCTGTTGTTGAGCGTGGGTAACAGTTGCAAGATGAACCTGTGCTGATAGAAGAATATGTGGAGCTATGGGTAGGCACACAATATGACAGCAAGGATTAGCAATTAACGAGTGCAGATTAGCGATTGTTCAATCCGGATCCAAAGTACAAATCACAGCTGCTGGCTAAGACATGTCGAGACTTAGCGCAACGTGGTGAAAACAAAGGGCGATGAAAAGAACGCACAGAACATGCAAATAACCCAGAATTTTCCTTTTTCCTTAATTTTTCTCTGATTTTTCTAAAAGGCAGTAGTAGGAGTAAAATTTTTTATTTTTTCACTATTTTTTTATTTTTCTCTGAATAAGGATGAAAAAAGATGCAACCACAAAAATTGGCACCTACAACTGAGGTGGTATGTGGTCTACAGAAATATAGAACGTTCTCTAAAAAGCGTGCAAAAGCTTTGACAATTTTTTTTTCTTTGTTTTCCTGAATTTTTTTGGCAATTTTGATGAAACCAAATGGGGCGAAGCAATCTATTGTTGAGCGTGGGTAACAGTTGCAAGATGAACCTGTGCTGATAGAAGAATATGTAGAGCTATGGGTAGGCACACAATATGACAGCAAGGATTAGCAATTAACGAGTGCAGATTAGCGATTGTTCAATCTGGATCCAAAGTACAAATCACAGATGCTGGCTAAGACGTGTCGAGACGTAGCGCAACAAGGTAAAAACAAAGGATGATGGAAAGAACGCACAAAACTAGCTAATAACCCGAAATTTTCCTTTTTCCTGAATTTTTTCCAGATTTTTCTAAAAGGCACTAGTAGGAATCAAACTTTTTTATTTTTTCACTATTTTTATATTTTTCTCTGAACAAGGATCAAAAAAGATGCAACCACAAAAATTGGCACCTACAACTGAGGTGAGATGTGGTCAACAGAAATACAACACGTTCTTGAGAAGCGTGCAAAAACTTTGACAATTTTTTTTCTTTATTTTCCTCAATTTTTTTGGCAATTTTGATGAAACCAAACAGGGCGAAGCAATCTATTGTTGAGCATGGGTAACAGTTGCAAGATGAACCTGTGCTGATAGAAGAATATGTGGAGCTATGGGTAGGCACACAATATGACAGCAAGGATTAGAAATTAACGAGTGCAGATTAGCGATTGTTCAATCCGGATCCAATGTACAAATCACAGCTGCTGGCTAAGACATGTCGAGACGTAGCGCAACATGGTGAAAACAAAGGGCGATGGAAAGAACGCACGGAACATGCAAATAACCTGAAATTTTCCTTTTTTCTGAATTTTTTCCTGATTTTTCCAAAAGGCACTAGTAGGAATCAAATTTTTTATTTTTTCACTATTTTTATATTTTTCTCTGAACAACGATGAAAAAAGATGCAACCACAAAAATTGGCACCTACAACTGAGGAGGGATGTGGTCAACAGAAATGCAGCACGTTCTCTGAAAAGCGTGCAAAAACTTTGACATTTTTTTTTTCTTTATTTTCCTAAATTTTTTTGGCAATTTTGATGAAACCAAACAGGGCGAAGCAATCTGTTGTTGAGCGTGGGTAACAGTTGCAAGATGAACCTGTGCTGATAGAGAATATGTGGAGCTGTGGGTAGGCACACAATATGATAGCAAGGATTAGCAATTAACGAGTGCAGATTAGCGATTGTTCAATCCAGATCCAAAGTACAAATCACAGCTACTGACTAAGACGTATCGAGACGTAGCGCTACAAGATGAAAACGAAGGACGATGAAAAGAACGCACAGAACAAGCAAATAACCCAGAATTTTCCTTTTTTCTAAATTTTTCCCTGATTTTTCCAAAAGGCACTACTAGGAATCAAACTTTTTTATTTTTCACTATTTTTTTATTTTTCTCTGAATAAGGATAAAAAAGATGCAACCACAAAAATTAGCACCTACAACTCAGGTGGGATGTGGTCTACAGAAATATAGCACGTTCTCTAAAAAGCGTGCAAAAACTTTGACAATTTTTTTTCTTTGTTTTCCTGAATTTTTTTGGCAATTTTGATGAAACCAAATGGGGTGAAGCAATCTGTTGTTGAGCATGGGTAACAGTTGCAAGATGAACCTGTGCTGATAGAAGAATATGTGGAGCTATGGGTAGGCATACAATATGACAGCAAGGATTAGCAATTAACGAGTACAGATTAGCGATTGTTCAATCTGGATCCAAAGTACAAATCACAGACGCTGGCTAAGACGTGTCAAGACGTAGTGCAACAAGGTAAAAACAAAGGATGATGGAAAGAACGCACAGAACAAGCAAATAAACCGGAATTTTCCTTTTTCCTGAATTTTTCCTTGATTTTTCCAAAAGGCACAAGTAGGAATCAAACTTTTTTATTTTTTCACTATTTTTATATTTTTCTCTGAACAAGGATCAAAAAAGGTGCAACCACAAAAATTGGCACCTACAACTGAGGTGGGATGTGGTTAACAGAAATACAGCATGTTCTCTGAGAAGCGTGGAAAAACTTTGACAATTTTTTTTCTTTATTTTCCTCAATTTTTTTGGCAATTTTGATGAAACCAAATAGAGCGAAGCAATCTGTTGTTGAGCATGGGTAACAGTTGCAAGATGAACCTGTGCTGATAGAAGAATATGTGGAGCTATGGGTAGGCACACAATATGACAGCAAGGATTAGCAATTAACGAGTGCAGATTAGCGATTGTTCAATCTGGATCCAAAGTACAAACCACAGCTGCTGGCTAAGACATGTCGAGACATAGCGCAACGTGGTGAAAACAAAGGGCAATGAGAAGAACGCACAGAACATGCAAATAACCCAGAATTTTCCTTTTTCCTTAATTTTTCTCTGATTTTTCTAAAAGGCAATAGTAGGAGTCAATTTTTTTATTTTTTCACTATTTTTTTATTTCTCTCTGAACAAGGATGAAAAAAGATGCAACCACAAAAATTGGCACCTACAACTAAGGTGGTATGTGGTCTACAGAAATATAGCACGTTCTCTAAAAATCGTGCAAAAACTTTGACAATTTTTTTTCTTTGTTTTCCTGAATTTTTTTGGCAATTTTGATGAAACCAAATGGGGTGAACCAATCTGTTGTTGAGCGTGGGTAACAGTTGCAAGATGAACCTGTGCTGATAGAAGAATATGTGGAGCTATGGGTAGGCACACAATACGACAGCAAGGATTAGCAATTAACGAGTGTAGATTAGCGATTGTTCAATCTGGATCCAAAGTACAAATCACAGATGCTGGCTAAGACGTGTCGAGACGAAGCGCAACAAGGTAAAAACAAAGGATGATGGAAAGAACGCACAGAACAAGCTAATAACCCAAAATTTTCCTTTTTCCTGAATTTTTTTCCTGATTTTTCAAAAAGGCACTAGTAGGAATCAAACTTTTTTATTTTTTCACTGTTTTTATATTTTTCTCTCAACAAGGATAAAAAAAGATGCAACCACAAAAATTGGCACCTACAACTGAGGTGGGATGTGGTCAACAGAAATACAGCACGTTCTCTGAGAAGCGTGCAAAAGTTTTGACAATTTTTTTTCTTTATTTTCCTAAATTTTTTGGGCAATTTTGATGAAACCAAATAGGGCGAAGCAATCTGTTGTTGAGCGTGGGTAACAGTTGCAAGATGAACCTGTGCTGATAGAAGAATATGTGGAGCTATGGGTAGGCACACAATATGACAGCAAGGATTAGCAATTAACGAATGCAGATTAGCGATTGTTCAATCCAGATCCAAAGTACAAATCACAGTTGCTGGCTAAGACAAGTCCAGACGTAGCGCAACGTGGTGAAAACAAAGGGCGATGAAAAGAATGCACAAAACATGCAAATAACCCAGAATTTTCCTTTTTCCTTAATTTTTTTCTGATTTTTCTAAAAGGCAATAGTAGGAATCAAATTTTTTATTTTTTCACTATTTTTTTATTTTTCTCTGAATAAGGATGAAAAAAGATGCAACCACAAGAATTGGCACCTACAACTGAGGTGGTATGTGGTCTACAGAAATATAGCATGTTCTCTAAAAAGCGTGCAAAAACTTTGATAATTTTTTCTTTGTTTTCCTGAATTTTTTGGCAATTTTGATGACACCAATTGGGGCGAAGCAATCTGTTGTTGAGCGTGGGTAACAGTTGCAAGATGAACCTGTGCTGATAGAAGAATATGTGGAGCTATGGGTAGGCACACAATATGACAGCAAGGATTAGCAATTAACGAGTGCAGTGCAGATTAGCGATTGTTCAATCTGGATCTAAAGTACAAATCACAGATGCTGGCTAAGACGTGTCGAGACGTAGCGCAACAAGGTAAAAACAAAGGATGATGGAAAGAACGCACAGAACAAGCTAATAACCCGAAATTTTCCTTTTTCCTGAATTTTTTCCTGATTTTTCCAAAAGGCACTAGTTGGAATCAAACTTTTTTATTTTTTCACTATTTTTATATTTTTCTCTGAACAAGGAGCAAAAAAGATGCAACCACAAAAATTGGCACCTGCAACTGAGGTGGGATGTGGTCAACAGAAATACAGCACGTTCTCTGAGAAGCGTGCAAAAACTTTGACAATTTTTTTCTTTATTTTCCACAATTTTTTTGGCAATTTTGATGAAACCAAACAGGGCGAAGCAATCTGTTGTTGAGCGTGGGTAACAGTTGCAAGATGAACCTGTGCTGATAGAAGAATATGTGGAGCTATAGGTAGGCACACAATATGACAGCAAGGATTAGCAATTAACGAGTGCAGATTAGCGATTGTTCAATCCGGATCCAAATTACAAATCACAGCTGCTGGCTAAGACATGTCGAGACGTAGTGCAACGTGGTGAAAACAAAGGGCGATGACAAGAACGCACAGAACATGCAAATAACCCAGAATTTTCCTTTTTCCTTAATTTTTCTCTGATTTTTCTAAAAGGCAATAGTAGGAGTCAAATTTTTTTATTTTTTCACTTTTTTTTTATTTCTCTCTGAACAAGGATGAAAAAAGATGCAACCACAAAAATTGGCACCTACAACTGAGGTGGTATGTGGTCTACAGAAATATAGCACGTTCTCTAAAAAGCGTGCAAAAACTTTGACAATTTTTTTCTTCATTTTCCTGAATTTTTTTTGGCAATTTTGATGAAACCAAATGGGGCTAACCAATCTGTTGTTGAGCGTGGGTAACAGTTGCAAGATGAACCTGTGCTGATAGAAGAATATGTGGAGCTTTGGGTAGGCACACAATATGACAGCAAGGATTAGCAATTAACGAGTGCAGATTAGCGATTGTTCAATCTGGATCTAAAGTACAAATCACAGATGCTGGCTAAGACGTGTCGAGACGAAGCGCAACAAGGTAAAAACAAAGGATGATGGAAAGAACGCACAGAACAAGCTAATAACCCAAAATTTTCCTTTTTCCTGAATTTTTTTCCTGATTTTTCAAAAAGGCACTAGTAGGAATCAAACTTTTTTATTTTTTCACTGTTTTTATATTTTTCTCTCAACAAGGATAAAAAAAGATGCAACCACAAAAATTGGCACCTACAACTGAGGTGGGATGTGGTCAACAGAAATACAGCACGTTCTCTGAGAAGCGTGCAAAAGTTTTGACAATTTTTTTTCTTTATTTTCCTAAATTTTTTGGGCAATTTTGATGAAACCAAATAGGGCGAAGCAATCTGTTGTTGAGCGTGGGTAACAGTTGCAAGATGAACCTGTGCTGATAGAAGAATATGTGGAGCTATGGGTAGGCACACAATATGACAGCAAGGATTAGCAATTAACGAATGCAGATTAGCGATTGTTCAATCCAGATCCAAAGTACAAATCACAGTTGCTGGCTAAGACAAGTCCAGACGTAGCGCAACGTGGTGAAAACAAAGGGCGATGAAAAGAATGCACAAAACATGCAAATAACCCAGAATTTTCCTTTTTCCTTAATTTTTTTCTGATTTTTCTAAAAGGCAATAGTAGGAATCAAATTTTTTATTTTTTCACTATTTTTTTATTTTTCTCTGAATAAGGATGAAAAAAGATGCAACCACAAGAATTGGCACCTACAACTGAGGTGGTATGTGGTCTACAGAAATATAGCATGTTCTCTAAAAAGCGTGCAAAAACTTTGATAATTTTTTCTTTGTTTTCCTGAATTTTTTGGCAATTTTGATGACACCAATTGGGGCGAAGCAATCTGTTGTTGAGCGTGGGTAACAGTTGCAAGATGAACCTGTGCTGATAGAAGAATATGTGGAGCTATGGGTAGGCACACAATATGACAGCAAGGATTAGCAATTAACGAGTGCAGTGCAGATTAGCGATTGTTCAATCTGGATCTAAAGTACAAATCACAGATGCTGGCTAAGACGTGTCGAGACGTAGCGCAACAAGGTAAAAACAAAGGATGATGGAAAGAACGCACAGAACAAGCTAATAACCCGAAATTTTCCTTTTTCCTGAATTTTTTCCTGATTTTTCCAAAAGGCACTAGTTGGAATCAAACTTTTTTATTTTTTCACTATTTTTATATTTTTCTCTGAACAAGGAGCAAAAAAGATGCAACCACAAAAATTGGCACCTGCAACTGAGGTGGGATGTGGTCAACAGAAATACAGCACGTTCTCTGAGAAGCGTGCAAAAACTTTGACAATTTTTTTCTTTATTTTCCACAATTTTTTTGGCAATTTTGATGAAACCAAACAGGGCGAAGCAATCTGTTGTTGAGCGTGGGTAACAGTTGCAAGATGAACCTGTGCTGATAGAAGAATATGTGGAGCTATAGGTAGGCACACAATATGACAGCAAGGATTAGCAATTAACGAGTGCAGATTAGCGATTGTTCAATCCGGATCCAAATTACAAATCACAGCTGCTGGCTAAGACATGTCGAGACGTAGTGCAACGTGGTGAAAACAAAGGGCGATGACAAGAACGCACAGAACATGCAAATAACCCAGAATTTTCCTTTTTCCTTAATTTTTCTCTGATTTTTCTAAAAGGCAATAGTAGGAGTCAAATTTTTATTTTTCACTTTTTTTTTATTTCTCTTTGAACAAGGATGAAAAAAGATGCAACCACAAAAATTGGCACCTACAACTGAGGTGGTATGTGGTCTACAGAAATATAGCACGTTCTCTAAAAAGCGTGCAAAAACTTTGACAATTTTTTTCTTCATTTTCCTGAATTTTTTTTGGCAATTTTGATGAAACCAAATGGGGCTAACCAATCTGTTGTTGAGCGTGGGTAACAGTTGCAAGATGAACCTGTGCTGATAGAAGAATATGTGGAGCTTTGGGTAGGCACACAATATGACAGCAAGGATTAGCAATTAACGAGTGCAGATTAGCGATTGTTCAATCTGGATCTAAAGTACAAATCACAGATGCTGGCTAAGACGTGTCGAGACGTAGCGCAACTAGGTAAAAACAAAGGATGATGGAAAGAACGCACAGAACAAGCTAATAACCCGAAATTTTCCTTTTTCCTGAATTTTTTCCTGATTTTTCCAAAAGGCACTAGTTGGAATCAAATTTTTAATTTTTCACTATTTTTATATTTTTCTCTGAACAAGGAGCAAAAAAGATGCAACCACAAAAATTGGCACCTGCAACTGAGGTTGGATGTGGTCAACAGAAATACAGCATGTTATCTGAGAAGCGTGCAAAAACTTTGACAATTTTTTTCTTTATTTTCCTCAATTTTTTTGGCAATTTTGATGAAACCAAACAGGGCGAAGCAATCTGTTGTTGAGCGTGGGTAACAGTTGCAAGATGAACCTGTGCTGATAGAAGAATATGTGGAGCTATGGGTAGGCACACAATATGACAGCAAGGATTAGCAATTAACGAGTGCAGATTAGCGATTGTTCAATCCGGATCGAAAGTACAAATCACAGCTGCTGGCTAAGACATGTCGAGACGTAGCGCAACATGGTGAAAACAAAGGGCGATGACAAGAACGCACAGAACATGCAAATAACCCAGAACTTTCCTTTTTCCTTAATTTTTCTCTGATTTTTCTAAAAGGCAATAGTAGGAGTGAAATTTTTTATTTTTTCACTATTTTTTTATTTCTCTCTGAACAAGGATGAAAAAAGATGCAACCACGAAAATTGTCACCTACAACTGAGGTGGTATGTGGTCTACAGAAATATAGCACGTTCTCTAAAAAGCATGCAAAAACTTTGACAATTTTTTTTCATTGTTTTCCTGAATTTTTTTGGCAATTTTGATGAAACCAAATGGGGCGAACCAATCTGTTGTTGAGCGTGGGTAACAGTTGCAAGATGAACCTGTGCTGATAGAAGAATATGTGGAGCTATGGGTAGGCACACAATATGACAGCAAGGATTAGCAATTAACGAGTGCAGATTAGCGATTGTTCAATCTGGATCTAAAGTACAAATCACAGATGCTGGCTAAGACGTGTCGAGACGTAGCGCAACAATGTAAAAACAAAGGATGATGGAAAGAACGCACAGAACAAGCTAATAACCCGAAATTTTCCTTTTTCCTGAATTTTCTCCTGATTTTTCCAAAAGGCACTAGTTGGAATCAAACTTTTTTATTTTTTCACTATTTTTATATTTTTCTCTGAACAAGGAGCAAAAAAGATGCAACCACAAAAATTGGCAACTGCAACTGATGTGGGATGTGGGCAACAGAAATACAGCACGTTCTCTGAGAAGCGTGCAAAAATTTTGACAATTTTTTTTCTTTATTTTCCTCAATTTTTTTGGCAATTTTGATGAAACCAAACAGGGCGAAGCAATCTGTTGTTGAGCGTAGGTAACAGTTGCAAGATGAACCTGTGCTGATAGAAGAATATGTGGAGCTATGGGTAGGCACACAATATGACAGCAAGGATTAGCAATTAACGAGTGCAGATTAGCGATTGTTCAATCCGGATCCAAAGTACAAATCACAGCTACTGGCTAAAACATGTCGAGACGTAGCGCAACGTGGTGAAAACAAAGGGCGATGACAAGAACGCACAGAACATGCAAATAACCCAGAACTTTCCTTTTCCTTAATTTTTCTCTGATTTTTCTAAAAGGCAATAGTAGGAGTGAAATTTTTTATTTTTTCACTATTTTTTTATTTCTCTCTGAACAAGGATGAAACAAGATGCAACCACAAAAATTGGCACCTACAACTGAGATGGTATGTGGTCTACAGAAATATAGCACGTTCTCTAAAAAGCATGCAAAAACTTTGACAATTTTTTTTCATTGTTTTCCTGAATTTTTTTGGCAATTTTGATGAAACCAAATGGGGCGAACCAATCTGTTGTTGAGCGTGGGTAACAGTTGCAAGATGAACCTGTGCTGATAGAAGAATATGTGGAGCTATGGGTAGGCACACAATATGACAGCAAGGATTAGCAATTAACGAGTGCAGATTAGCGATTGTTCAATCTGGATCTAAAGTACAAATCACAGATGCTGGCTAAGACGTGTCGAGACGTAGCGCAACAAGGTAAAAACAAAGGATGATGGAAAGAACGCACAGAACAAGCTAATAACCCGAAATTTTCCTTTTTCCTGAATTTTTTCCTGATTTTTCCAAAAGGCACTAGTTGGAATCAAACTTTTTTATTTTTTCACTATTTTTATATTTTTCTCTGAACAAGGAGCAAAAAAGATGCAACCACAAAAATTGGCACCTGCAACTGAGGTGGGATGTGGGCAACAGAAATACAGCACGTTCTCTGAGAAGCGTGCAAAAACTTTGACAATTTTTTTTCTTTATTTTCCTCAATTTTTTTGGCAATTTTGATGAAACCAAACAGGGCGAAGCAATCTGTTGTTGAGCGTAGGTAACAGTTGCAAGATGAACCTGTGCTGATAGAAGAATATGTGGAGCTATGGGTAGGCACACAATATGACAGCAAGGATTAGCAATTAACGAGTGCAGATTAGCGATTGTTCAATCCGGATCCAAAGTACAAATCACAGCTGCTGGCTAAAACATGTCGAGACGTAGCGCAACGTGGTGAAAACAAAGGGCGATGACAAGAACGCACAGAACATGCAAATAACCTAGAATTTTCCTTTTTCCTTAATTTTTCTCTGATTTTTCTAAAAGGCAATAGTAGGAGTCAAATTTTTTATTTTTTCACTATTTTTTTATTTCTCTTTGAACAAGGATGAAAAAAGATGCAACCACAAAAATTGGCTCCTACAACTGAGGTGGTATGTGGTCTACAGAAATATAGCACGTTCTCTAAAAAGCGTGCAAAAACTTTGACAATTTTTTTTCTTTGTTTTCCTGAATTTTTTTTGGCAATTTTGATGAAACCAATTGGGGCGAACCAATCTGTTGTTGAGCGTGGGTAACAGTTGCAAGATGAACCTGTGCTGATAGAAGAATATGTGGAGCTATGGGTAGGCACACAATACGACAGCAAGGATTAGCAATTAACGAGTGCAGATTAGCGATTGTTCAATCTGGATCCAAAGTACAAATCACAGATGCTGGCTAAGACGTGTCGAGACGAAGCGCAACAAGGTAAAAACACAGGATGATGGAAAGAACGCACAGAACAAGCTAATAACCCGAAATTTTCCTTTTTCCTGAATTTTTTCCTGATTTTTCAAAAAGGCACTAGTAGGAATCAAACTTTTTTATTTTTTCACTATTTTTATATTTTTCTCTCAACAAGGATCAAAAAAGATGCAACCACAAAAATTGGCACCTACAACTGACGTGGGATGTGGTCAACAGAAATACAGCACGTTCTTTGAGAAGCGTGCAAAAGCTTTGACAATTTTTTTTCTTTATTTGTCTCAATTTTTTTGGCAATTTTGATGAAACCAAACATGGCGAAGCAATCTATTGTTGAGCGTGGGTAACAGTTGCAAGATGAACCTGTGCTGATAGAAGAATATTTGGAGCTATGGGTAGGCACACAATATGACAGCAAGGATTAGCAATTAACAAATGCAGATTAGCGATTGTTCAATCCGCATCCAAAGTACAAATCACAGCTGCTGGCTAAGACATGCCGAGACGTAGCGCAACGTGGTGAAAACAAAGGGCGATGAAAAGAAGGCACAAAACATGCAAATAACCTAGAATTTTCCTTTTTCCTTAATTTTTTTTCTGATTTTTCTAAAAGGCAATAGTAGGAATCAAATTTTTTATTTTTTCACTATTTTTTTATTTTTCTCTGAAAAAGGATGAAAAAAGATGCAACCACAAAAATTGGCACCTACAACAGAGGTGGTATGTGGTCTACAGAAATATAGCACGTTCTCTAAAAAGCGTGCAAAAACTTTGATAATATTTTTCTTTGTTTTCCTGAATTTTTTGGCAATTTTGATGACACCAAATGGGGCGAAGCAATCTGTTGTTGAGCGTGGGTATAACAGTTGCAAGATGAACCTGTGCTGATAGAAGAATATGTGGAGCTATGGGTAGGCACACAATATGACAGCAAGGATTAGCAATTAACGAGTGCAGATTAGCGATTGTTCAATCTGGATCCAAAGTACAAATCACAGATGTTGGCTAAGACGTGTCGAGACGAAGCGCAACAAGGTAAAAACAAAGGATGATGGAAAGAACGCACAGAACAAGCTAATAACCCGAAATTTTCCTTTTTCCTGAATTTTTTCCTGATTTTTCCAAAAGGCACTAGTTGGAATCAAACTTTTTTTTTCACTATTTTTATATTTTTCTCTGAACAAGGATCAAAAAAGATGCAACCACAAAAATTGGCACCTACAACTGAGGTGGGATGTGGTCAACAGAAATACAGCACGTTCTCTGAGAAGCGTGCAAAAACTTTGACAATTTTTTTTCTTTATTTTCCTCAATTTTTTGGCAATTCTGATGAAACCAAACAGGGCGAAGCAATCTGTTGTTGAGCGTGGTAACAGTTGCAAGATGAACCTATGCTGATAGAAGAATATGTGGAGCTATGGGTAGGCACATAATATGACAGCAAGGATTAGCAATTAACGAGTGCAGATTAGCGATTGTTCAATCCGGATCCAAAGTACAAATCACAGCTGCTGGCTAAGACATGTCGAGACGTAGCGCAATGTGGTGAAAACAAAGGGCGATGACAAGAACGCACAGAACATGCAAATAACCCAGAATTTTCCTTTTTCCTTAATTTTTCTCTGATTTTTCTAAAAGGCAATAGTAGGAGTCAAATTTTTTATTTTTTCACTATTTTTTTATTTCTCTCTGAACAAGGATGAAAAAAGATGCAACCACAAAAATTGGCACCTACAACTGAGGTTGTATGTGGTCTACAGAAATATAGCACGTTCTCTAAAAAGCGTGCAAAAACTTTGACAATTTTTTTTCTTTGTTTTCCTAAATTTTTTTGGCAATTTTAATGAAACCAAATGGGGCGAACCAATCTGTTATTGAGCGTGGGTAACAGTTGCAAGATGAACCTGTGCTGATAGAAGAATATGTGGAGCTATGGGTAGGCACACAATATGATAGCAAGGATTAGCAATTAACGAGTGCAGATTAGCGATTGTTCAATCCGGATCCAAAGTACAAATCACAGCTGCTGGCTAAGACATGTCGAGACGTAGCGCAACGTGGTGAAAACAAAGGGCGATGACAAGAACGCACAGAACATGCAAATAACCCAGAATTTTCCTTTTTCCTTAATTTTTCTCTGATTTTTCTAAAAGGCAATAGTAGGAGTGAAATTTTTTATTTTTTCACTATTTTTTTATTTCTCTCTGAACAAGGATGAAAAAAGATGCAACCACAAAAATTGGCACCTACAACTGAGGTGGTATGTGGTCTACAGAAATATAGCACGTTCTCTAAAAAGCGTGCAAAAACTTTGACAATTTTTTTCTTTATTTTCCTCAATTTTTTTGGCAATTTTGATGAAACCAAACAGGGCGAAGCAATCTGTTGTTGAGCGTGGGTAACAGTTGCAAGATGAACCTATGCTGATAGAAGAATATGTGGAGCTATGGGTAGGCACACAATATGACAGCAAGGATTAGCAATTAACGAGTGCAGATTAGCGATTGTTCAATCCGGATCCAAAGTACAAATCACAGCTGCTGGCTAAAACATGTCGAGACGTAGCGCAACGTGGTGAAAACAAAGGGCGATGACAAGAACGCACAGAACATGCAAATAACCCAGAATTTTCCTTTTTCCTTAATTTTTCTCTGATTTTTCTAAAAGGCAATAGTAGGAGTCAAATTTTTTATTTTTTCACTATTTTTTTATTTCTCTCTGAACAAGGATGAAAAAAGATGCAACCACAAAAATTGGCACCTACAACTGAGGTGGTATGTGGTCTACAGAAATATAGCACGTTCTCTAAAAAGCGTGCAAAAACTTTGACAATTTTTTTTCTTTGTTTTCCTGAATTTTTTTGGCAATTTTAATGAAACCAAATGGGGCGAACCAATCTGTTATTGAGCGTGGGTAACAGTTGCAAGATGAACCTGTGCTGATAGAAGAATATGTGGAGCTATGGGTAGGCACACAATATGACAGCAAGGATTAGCAATTAACGAGTGCAGATTAGCGATTGTTCAATCCGGATCCAAAGTACAAATCACAGCTGCTGGCTAAGACATGTCGAGACGTAGCGCAACGTGGTGAAAACAAAGGGCGATGACAAGAACGCACAGAACATGCAAATAACCCAGAATTTTCCTTTTTCCTTAATTTTTCTCTGATTTTTCTAAAAGGCAATAGTAGGAGTGAAATTTTTTATTTTTTCACTATTTTTTTTATTTCTCTCTGAACAAGGATGAAAAAAGATGCAACCACAAAAATTGACACCTACAACTGAGGTGGTATGTGGTCTACAGAAATATAGCACGTTCTCTAAAAAGCGTGCAAAAACTTTGACAATTTTTTTCTTTATTTTCCTCAATTTTTTTGGCAATTTTGATGAAACCAAACAGGGCGAAGCAATCTGTTGTTGAGCGTGGGTAACAGTTGCAAGATGAACCTGTGCTGATAGAAGAATATGTGGAGCTATGGGTAGGCACACAATATGACAGCAAGGATTAGCAATTAACGAGTGCAGATTAGCGATTGTTCAATCCGGATCCAAAGTACAAATCACAGCTGCTGGCTAAAACATGTCGAGACGTAGCGCAACGTGGTGAAAACAAAGGGCGATGACAAGAACGCACAGAACATGCAAATAACCCAGAATTTTCCTTTTTCCTTAATTTTTCTCTGATTTTTCTAAAAGGCAATAGTAGGAGTCAAATTTTTTATTTTTTCACTATTTTTTTATTTCTCTCTGAACAAGGATGAAAAAAGATGCAACCACAAAAATTGGCACCTACAACTGAGGTGGTATGTGGTCTACAGAAATATAGCACGTTCTCTAAAAAGCATGCAAAAACTTTGACAATTTTTTTTCTTTGTTTTCCTGAATTTTTTTGGCAATTTTAATGAAACCAAATGGGGCGAACCAATCTGTTATTGAGCGTGGGTAACAGTTGCAAGATGAACCTGTGCTGATAGAAGAATATGTGGAGCTATGGGTAGGCACACAATATGACAGCAAGGATTAGCAATTAACGAGTGCAGATTAGCGATTGTTCAATCCGGATCCAAAGTACAAATCACAGCTGCTGGCTAAGACATGTCGAGACGTAGCGCAACGTGGTGAAAACAAAGGGCGATGACAAGAACGCACAGAACATGCAAATAACCCAGAATTTTCCTTTTTCCTTAATTTTTCTCTGATTTTTCTAAAAGGCAATAGTAGGAGTGAAATTTTTTATTTTTTCACTATTTTTTTATTTCTCTCTGAACAAGGATGAAAAAAGATGCAACCACAAAAATTGACACCTACAACTGAGGTGGTATGTGGTCTACAGAAATATAGCACGTTCTCTAAAAAGCGTGCAAAAACTTTGACAATTTTTTTCTTTGTTTTCCTGAATTTTTTTGGCAATTTTGATGAAACCAATTGGGGCGAACCAATCTGTTGTTGAGTGTGGATAACAGTTGCAAGATGAACCTGTGCTGATAGAAGAATATGTGGAGCTATGGGTAGACACACAATATGACAGCAAGGATTAGCAATTAACGAGTGCAGATTAGCGATTGTTCAATCCGGATCCAAAGTACAAATTACAGGTGCTGGCTAAGACGTGTCGAGACGTAGGGCAACAAGGTGAAAACAAAGGACGATGGAAAGAACGCATAGAACAAGCAAATAACCCGGAATTTTCCTTTTTCCTGAATGTTTCCCTGATTTTTCCAAAAGGCACTAGTAGGAATCAAACTTTTTAATTTTTTCACTATTTTTTTATTTTTCTCTGAACAAGGATCAAAAAAAGATGCAGCCACAAAAATTGGCACCTACAACTTAGGTGGGATGTGTATCTACAGAGATACAGCACGTTCTCTAAAAAGCATGCAAAAACTTTGACAAATTTTTTTCTTTGTTTTCCTGAATTTTTTTGGCAATTTTGATGAAACCAAAAAGGGCGAAGCAATCTGTTGTTGAGCATGGGTAACAATTGCAAGATGAACCTGTGCTGATAGAAGAATACGTGGAGTTATGGGTAGGCACACAATATGACAGTAAGGATTAGCAATTAACAAGTGCAGATTAGCGATTGTTTAATCCGGATCCAAAGAACAAATCACAGCTGCTGGCTAACACGTGTCGAGACGTAGCGGAACAAGATGAAAACAAAGGACGATGGAACGAACGCACTGAACAAGCAAATAACCCGTAATTTTTCTTTTTCCTGAATTTTTCCCTGATTTTTGCAAAAGGCACTAGTAGGAATCAAACTTTTTTATTTTTTTGCTATTTTTTTTTCTCTGAACAAGGATCAAAAAAGATGCAACCACAAAAATTGGCACCTACAACTGAGGCGGGATGTGGTCTACAGAGATACAGCACGTTCTCTGAAAAGCGTGCAAAAAGTTTGACAATTTTTTTCTTTATTTTCCTAAATATTTTTGGCAATTTTCATGAAACCAAATACGGCAAAGTAATCTGTTGTTGAGCATGGGTAACAGTTGCAAGATGAACCTGTGTTGATAGAAGAATATGTGGAGCTATGGTTAGGCACACAATATAACAGCAAGGATTAGTAATTAACGAGTGCAGATTAGCGATTGTTCAATCCGGATCCAAAGTACAAATCACAGCTACTGGCTAAGACGTGTCGAGACATAGCGCAACAAGGTGAAAACAAAGGACGATGGAAAGAACGCATAGAACAAGCAAATAACCTAAAATTTTTCTTTTTCCTGAATTTTTCCCTGATTTTTCCTAAAGGGACAAGAAGGAATCAAACTTTTTTATTTTTTTGCTATTTTTTTTATTTTTCTCTGAACAAGGATCAAAAAATATGCAACCACAAAAATTGGCACCTACAACTGAGGTGGGATGTGGTCTACAGAAATACAGCACGTTCTCTAAAAAGCGTGCAAAAACTTTGACAATTTTTTTTCTTTATTTTCCCGAATATTTTTGGCAATTCTCATGAAACCAAATAGGGCGAAGCAATCTGTTGTTGAGCATGGGTAACAGTTGCAAGATGAACCTATGCTGATAGAACAATATGTGGAGCTATGGTTAGGCACACAATATGACAGCAAGGATTAGTAATTAACGAGTACAGATTAGCGATTGTTCAATCCGGATTCAAAGTACAAATCACAGCTGCTGGCTAAGACGTGTCGAGACGTAGCGCAACAAGGTGAAAACAAAGGACGATGGAAAGAACGCACAAAACAAGCAAATAACCCAGAATTTTCCTTTTTCCTGAATTTTTCCCTGATTTTTCCAAAAGGCACTAGTAGGAATCAAACTTTTTTATTTTTTCACCATTTTTTAAATTTTAATCTAAACAAGGATCAAAAAGGATGCAACCACATAAGTTGGCACCTACAACTGAGGTGGGATGTGGTCTACAAAAATACGGCACGTCCTCTGAAAACCGTACAAAAACTTTGACAATTTTTCCTGAATTTTTCCCTGATTTTTCCAAAAGGCACTAGTAGGAATCAAACTTTTTTATTTTTTCACTATTTTTTTTATTTTTCTCTGAACAAGGATCAAAAAAGATGTAACCACAAAAATTGGCACCTACAACTGAGGTGGGATGTGGTCTACAGAAATACAACACGTTCTCTGAAAAGCGTGCAAAAACTTTGACAATTTTTTTTTTGTTTTCCTGAATTTTTTGGCAATTTTGATGAAACCAAACAGGGCGAAGCAATCTGTTGTTGAGCGTGGGTAACAGTTGCAAGATGAAACTATGCTGATAGAAGAATATGTGGAGCAATGGGTAGGCACACAATATGACAGCAAGGATTAGCAATTAACGAGTGCAGATTAGCGATTGTTCAATCCGGATCCAAAGTACAAATCACAGCTGCTGGCTAAGACGTGTCGAGACGTAGCGCAATAAGGTAAAAACAAAGGACGATGGAAAGAACGCACAGAACAAGTAAATAACCTAAAATTTTTCTTTTTCCTGAATTTTTCCCTGATTTTTCCTAAAGGGACAAGAAGGAATCAAACTTTTTTATTTTTTCACTATTTTTTTATTTTTCTCTGAACAAGGAAAAAAAGATGCAGCCACAAAAATTGGCACCTACAACTGAGGTGGGATGTGGTCTACAGAGATACAGCACGTTCTCTAAATAGCGTGCAAAAAACTTTGACAATTTTTTTTCTTTGTTTTCCTGAATTTTTTTGGCAATTTTGATGAAACCAAACAGGGTGAAGCAATCTGTTGTTGAGCGTGGATAACAATTGCAAGATGAACCTGTGCTGATAGAAGAATATGTGGAGCTATGGGTAGGCACACAATATGACAGTAAGGATTAACAATTAACAAGTGCAGGTTAGCGATTGTTCAATCTGGATCCAAAGTACAAATCACAGCTGCTGCCTAAGACGTGTCGAGACGTAGTGGAAGAAGGTTAAAACAAAGGACGATGGAAAGAACGCACAGAACAAGCAAATAACCCAGAATTTTTCTTTTTCCTGAATTTTTCCCTGATTTTTCCAAAAGGCACTAGTAGGAATCAAACTTTTTTATTTTTCTCTGAACAAGGATTAAAAAAGATGCAACCACAAAAATTGGCACCAACAACTGAGGTGGGATGTGGTCTACAGAGATACAACACGTTCTCTAAAAAGTGTGCAAAAACTTTGACAATTTTTTTTCTTTGTTTTCCTGAATTTTTTGGCAACTTTGATGAAACCAAACAGGGCGAAGCAATTTGTTGTTGAGCGTGGGTAACAATTGTAAGGTGAACCTGTGCTGATAGAAGAATATGTGGAGCTATGGGTAGGCACACAATATGACTTCAAGGATTAGCAATTAACGAGTGCAGATTAGCGATTGTTCAATCCGGATCCAAAGTACAAATCACAGCTGCTGGCTAAGACATGTCGAGACGTAGGGCAATAAGGTGAAAACAAAGGACGATGGAAAGAACGCACAAAACAAGCAAATAACCTGAAATTTTCCTTTTTCCTGAATTTTTCCCTGATTTTTCCAAAAGGCACTAGTAGGAATCAAACTTTTTTATTTTTTCACTATTTTTTTATTTTTCCTAAATTTTTTTGGCAATTTTGATGAAACCAAACAGGGCGAAGCAATCTGTTGTTGAGCGTGGGTAACAATTGCAAGATGAACCTGTGCTGATAGAAGAATACGTGGAGTTATGGGTAGGCACACAATATGACAGTAAGGATTAGCAATTAACAAGTGCAGATTAGCGATTGTTTAATCCGGATCCAAAGAATAAATCACAGCTGCTGGCTAACACGTGTCGAGACGTAGCGGAACAAGATGAAAACAAAGGACGATGGAACGAACGCACTGAACAAGCAAATAACCCGTAATTTTTCTTTTTCCTGAATTTTTTGGTGATTTTTCCAAAAGGCACTAGTAGGAATCAAACTTTTTTATTTTTTTGCTATTTTTTTTATTTTTCTCTGAACAAGGATCAAAAAAGATGCAACCACAAAAATTGGCACCTACAACTGAGGCGGGATGTGGTCTACAGAGATACAGCACGTTCTCTGAAAAGCGTGCAAAAACTTTGACAATTTTTTTCTTTATTTTCCTAAATATTTTTGGCAATTTTCATGAAACCAAATACGGCAAAGTAATCTGTTGTTGAGCATGGGTAACAGTTGCAAGATGAACCTATGTTGATAGAAGAATATGTGGAGCTATGGTTAGGCACACAATATAACAGCAAGGATTAGCAATTAACGAGTGCAGATTAGCGATTGTTCAATCCGGATCCAAAGTACAAATCACAGCTACTGGCTAAGACGTGTCGAGACGTAGCGCAACAAGGTGAAAACAAAGGACGATGGAAAGAACGCACAGAACAAGCAAATAACCTAGAATTTTCCTTTTTCCTGAATTTTTCCCTGATTTTTCCAAAAGGCACTAGTAGGAATCAAACTTTTTTTATTTTTTCACTATTTTTTTATTTTTCTCTGAACAAGGAAAAAAAGATGCAACCATAAAAATTGGCACCTACAACTGAGGTGGGATGTGGTCTACAGAGATACAGCACGTTCTCTGAAAAGCGTGCAAAAACTTTGATAATTTTTTCTTTGTTTTCCTGAATTTTTTGGTAATTTTGATGAAACCAAATATGGCGAAGCAATCTGTTGTTGAGCGTGGGTAAAAGTTGCAAGATGAACCTGTGCTGATAGAAGAATATGTGGAGCTATGGGTAGGCACACAATATGACAGCAAGGATTAGCGATTAACGAGTGCAGATTAGCGATTGTTCAATCCGGATCCAAAGTACAAATCACAGCTGCTGGTTAAGACGTGTCGAGACGTAGCGCAATAAGGTGAAAATAAAGGACGATGGAAAGAACGCACAGAACAAACAGATAACTCAGAATTTTCCTTTTTCCTGAATTTTTCCCTGATTTTTCCAAAAGGCACTAGTAGGAATCAAACTTTTTTATTTTTTCGCTATTTTTTTATTTTTCTCTGAACAAGGATCAAAAAAGATGCAACCACAAA
Organism: Saccharum spontaneum; assembly: GCA_022457205.1. Classification (NCBI taxonomy): domain Eukaryota; kingdom Viridiplantae; phylum Streptophyta; class Magnoliopsida; order Poales; family Poaceae; genus Saccharum; species Saccharum spontaneum. The sequence goes on from CM039591.1 coordinate 1,254,235, forward strand.
AATTGGCACCTACAACTGAGGTGGGATGTGGTCTACAGAAATACAACACATTCTCTGAAAAGCGTGCAAAAACTTTGACAATTTTTTTCTTTGTTTTCCCGAATTTTTTGGTAATTTTGATGAAACCAAACAGGGTGAAGCAATCTGTTGTTGAGCGTGGGTAACAGTTGCAAGATGAACCTGTGCTGATAGAAGAATATGTGGAGCTATGGGTAGGCACACAATATGACAGCAAGGATTAGCGATTAACGAGTGCAGATTAGCAATTGTTCAATCCGGATCCAAAGTACAAATCACAGCTGCTGGTTAAGATGTGTCGAGACGTAGCGCAACAAGGTGAAAATAAAGGACGATGGAAAGAACGCACAGAACAAGCAAATAACTCGAAATTTTCCTTTTTCCTAAATTTTCCCCTGATTTTTCCAAAAGGCACTAGTAGGAATCAAACTTTTTTATTTTTTCACTATTTTTTTTATTTTTCTCTAAATAAGGATCGAAAAAGATGCGACCCCAAAAATTGGCACCTACAACAGAGGTGGGATGTGGTCTACAAAGATACAACACGTTCTCTGAAAAGCGTGCAAAAACTTTGACAATTTTTTTCTTTGTTTTCCTGAATTTTTTGGTGATTTTTCCAAAAGGCACTAGTAGGAATCAAACTTTTCTATTTTTTCACTATTTTTTTTATTTTTCTCTGAACAAGGATCAAAAAAGATGTAACCACAAAAATTGGCACCTACAACTGAGGTGGGATGTGGTCTACAGAAATACAACATGTTCTCTGAAAGGCGTTCAAAAACTTTGATAATTTTTTTTTGTTTTCCTGAATTTTTTGGCAATTTTGATGAAACAAAATAGGGCGAAGCAATCTGTTGTTGAGCGTGGGTAACAGTTGCAAGATGAACCTATGCTGATAGAAGAATATGTGGAGCAATGGGTAGGCACACAATATGACAGCAAGGATTAGCAATTAACGAGTGCAGATTAGCGATTGTTCAATCCGGATCCAAAGTACAAATCACAGCTGCTAGCTAAGACGTCTCGAGACATAGCGCAACAAGGTGAAAATAAAGGACGATGGAAAGAACGCACAGAACAACGAAATAACCCAAAATTTTTCTTTTTCCTAAATTTTTCCTAATTTTTCAAAAAGGCACTAGTAGGAATCAAACTTTTTTATTTTTTCACTATTTTTTTTATTTTCTCTAAACAAGGATAAAAAAACATGCAACCACAAAAATTGGCACCTACAACTAAGGTGGGATGTGGTCTACAAAGATACAACACGTTCTCTGAAAAGCGTGCAAAAACTTTGATAATTTTTTCTTTGTTTTCCTGAATTTTTTGGTAATTTTGATGAAACCAAATATGGCGAAGCAATCTGTTGTTGAGCGTGGGTAAAAGTTGCAAGATGAACCTGTGCTGATAGAAGAATATGTGGAGCTATGGGTAGGCACATAATATGACAGCAAGGATTAGCGATTAACGAGTCAAGATTAGCAATTGTTCAATCCGGATCCAAAGTACAAATCACAGCTGCTGGTTAAGACGTGTCGAGACGTAGCGCAACAAGGTGAAAATAAAGGACGATGGAAAGAACGCACAGAACAAGCAGATAACTCGGAATTTTCCTTTTTCCTAAATTTTTCCCTGATTTTTCCAAAAGGCACTAGTAGGAATCAAACTTTTTTATTTTTTCGCTATTTTTTTATTTTTCTCTGAACAAGGATCAAAAAAGGTGCAACCATAAAAATTCGCACCTACAACTGAGGTGGGATGTAGTCTACAGAAATACAACACATTCTCTGAAAAGCGTGCAGAAACTTTGACAATTTTTTTCTTTGTTTTCCTGAATTTTTTGGTAATTTTGATGAAACCAAACAGGGTGAAACAATCTGTTGTTGAGCGTGGGTAACAGTTGCAAGATGAACCTGTGCTGATAGAAGAATATGTGGAGCTATGGGTAGGCACACAATATGACAGCAAGGATTAGCGATTAACGAGTGCAGATTAGCAATTGTTCAATCCGGATCCAAAGTACAAATCACAGCTGCTGGTTAAGACGTGTCGAGACGTAGCGCAACAAGGTGAAAATAAAGGACGATGGAAAGAACGCACAGAACAAGCAGATAACTCAGAATTTTTCTTTTTCCTAAATTTTTCCCTGATTTTTCCAAAAGGCACTAGTAGGAATCAAACTTTTTTATTTTTTCGCTATTTTTTTATTTTTCTCTGAACAAGGATCAAAAAAGATGCAACCACAAAAATTGGCACCTACAACTGAGGTGGGATGTGGTCTACAGAAATACAACACATTCTCTGAAAAGCGTGCAAAAACTTTGACAATTTTTTTCTTTATTTTCCCGAATTTTTTGGTAATTTTGATGAAACCAAACAGGGTGAAGCAATCTGTTGTTGAGCGTGGGTAACAGTTGCAAGATGAACCTGTGCTGATAGAAGAATATGTGGAGCTATGGGTAGGCACACAATATGACAGCAAGGATTAGCGATTAACGAGTGCAAATTAGCAATTGTTCAATCCGGATCCAAAGTACAAATCACAGCTGCTGGTTAAGACGTGTCGAGACGTAGCGCAACAAGGTGAAAATAAAGGACGATGGAAAGAACGCACAGAACAAGCAAATAACTCGAAATTTTCCTTTTTCCTAAATTTTCCCCTGATTTTTCCAAAAGGCACTAGTAGGAATCAAACTTTTTTATTTTTTCACTATTTTTTTTATTTTTCTCTAAACAAGGATCGAAAAAGATGCGACCCCAAAAATTAGCACCTACAACTGAGGTGGGATGTGGTCTACAAAGATACAACACGTTCTCTGAAAAGCGTGCAAAAACTTTGACAATTTTTTTGTTTGTTTTCCTGAATTTTTTGGTGATTTTTCCAAAAGGCACTAGTAGGAATCAAACTTTTTTATTTTTTCACTATTTTTTTTATTTTTCTCTGAACAAGGATCAAAAAAGATGTAACCACAAAAATTGGCACCTACAACTGAGGTGGGATGTGGTCTACAGAAATACAACACGTTCTCTGAAAAGCGTTCAAAAACTTTGATAATTTTTTTTTGTTTTCCTGAATTTTTTGGCAATTTTGATGAAACCAAACAGGGCGAAGCAATCTGTTGTTGAGCGTGGGTAACAGTTGCAAGATGAACCTATGCTGATAGAAGAATATGTGGAACAACGGGTAGGCACACAATATGACAGCAAGGATTAGCAATTAACGAGTGCAGATTAGCGATTGTTCAATCCGGATCCAAAGTACAAATCACAGCTGCTAGCTAAGACGTGTCGAGACATAGCGCAACAAGGTGAAAACAAAGGACGATGGAAAGAACGCACAGAACAAGGAAATAACCCGAAATTTTTCTTTTTCCTAAATTTTCCCTGATTTTTTAAAAAGGCACTAGTAGGAATCAAACTTTTTTATTTTTCCACTATTTTTTTTATTTTTCTCTGAACAAGGATAAAAATCATGCAACCACAAAAATTGGCACCTACAACTGAGGTGGGATGTGGTCTACAAAGATACAACACGTTCTCTGAAAAGCGTGAAAAAACTTTGATAATTTTTTCTTTGTTTTCCTGAATTTTTTGGTAATTTTGATGAAACCAAATATGGCGAAGCAATCTGTTGTTGAGCGTGGGTAAAAGTTGCAAGATGAACCTGTGCTGATAGAAGAATATGTGGAGCTATGGGTAGGCACACAATATGACAGCAAGGATTAGCGATTAACGAGTGCAGATTAGCAATTGTTCAATCCGAATCCAAAGTACAAATCACAGCTGCTGGTTAAGACGTGTCGAGACGTAGCGCAACAAGGTGAAAATAAAGGACGATGGAAAGAACGCACAGAACAAGCAGATAACTCAGAATTTTCCTTTTTCCTAAATTTTTCCCTGATTTTTCCAAAAGGCACTAGTAGGAATCAAACTTCTTTATTTTTTCGCTATTTTTTTATTTTTCTCTGAACAAGGATAAAAAAAATGCAACCACAAAAATTGGCACCTACAACTGAGGTGGGATGTGGTCTACAGAAATACAACACATTCTCTGAAAAGCGTGCAGAAACTTTGACAATTTTTTTCTTTGTTTTCCCGAATTTTTTGGTAATTTTGATGAAACCAAACATTGTGAAGCAATCTGTTGTTGAGCGTGGGTAACAGTTGCAAGATGAATCTGTGCTGATAGAAGAATATGTGGAGCTATGGGTAGGCACACAATATGACAGCAAGGATTAGCGATTAACGAGTGCAGATTAGCAATTGTTCAATCCGGATCCAAAGTACAAATCACAGCTGCTGGTTAAGACGTGTCGAGACGTAGCGTAACAAGGTGAAAATAAAGGACGATGGAAAGAACGCACAGAACAAGCAGATAACTCAGAATTTTTCTTTTTCCTAAATTTTTCCCTGATTTTTCCAAAAGGCACTAGTAGGAATCAAACTTTTTTATTTTTTCGCTATTTTTTTATTTTTCTCTGAACAAGGATCAAAAAAGATGCAACCACAAAAATTGGCACCTACAACTGAGGTGGGATGTGGTCTACAGAAATACAACACGTTCTCTGAAAAGCGTTCAAAAACTTTGATAATTTTTTTTTGTTTTCCTGAATTTTTTGGCAATTTTGATGAAACCAAACAGGGCGAAGCAATCTGTTGTTGAGCGTGGGTAACAGTTGCAAGATGAACCTATGCTGATAGAAGAATATGTGGAGCAACGGGTAGGCACACAATATGACAGCAAGGATTAGCAATTAACGAGTGTAGATTAGCGATTGTTCAATCCGGATCCAAAGTACAAATCACAGCTGCTAGCTAAGACGTGTCGAGACATAGCGCAACAAGGTGAAAACAAAGGACGATGGAAAGAACGCACAGAACAAGGAAATAACCCGAAATTTTTCTTTTTCCTAAATTTTCCCTGATTTTTTAAAAAGGCACTAGTAGGAATCAAACTTTTTTATTTTTCCACTATTTTTTTTATTTTTCTCTGAACAAGGATAAAAAACATGCAACCACAAAAATTGGCACCTACAACTGAGGTGGGATGTGGTCTACAAAGATACAACACGTTCTCTGAAAAGCGTACAAAAACTTTGATAATTTTTTCTTTGTTTTCCTAAATTTTTTGGTAATTTTGATGAAACCAAATATGGCGAAGCAATCTGTTGTTGAGCGTGGGTAAAAGTTGCAAGATGAACCTGTGCTGATAGAAGAATATGTGGAGCTATGGGTAGGCACACAATATGACAGCAAGGATTAGCGATTAACGAGTGCAGATTAGCAATTGTTCAATCCGGATCCAAAGTACAAATCACAGCTGCTGGTTAAGACGTGTCGAGACGTAGCGCAACAAGGTGAAAATAAAGGACGATGGAAAGAACGCACAGAACAAGCAGATAACTCGGAATTTTCCTTTTTCCTAAATTTTTCCCTGATTTTTCCAAAAGGCACTAGTAGGAATCAAACTTTTTTATTTTTTCGCTATTTTTATATTTTTCTCTGAACAAGGATCAAAAAAGGTGCAACCATAAAAATTGGCACCTACAACTGAGGTGGGATGTGGTCTACAGAAATACAACACGTTCTCTGAAAAGCGTTCAAAAACTTTGATAATTTTTTTTTGTTTTCCTGAATTTTTTAGCAATTTTGATGAAACCAAACAGGGCAAAGCAATCTGTTGTTGAGCGTGGGTAACAGTTGCAAGATGAACCTATGCTGATAGAAGAATATGTGGAGCAACGGGTAGGCACACAATATGACAGCAAGGATAAGCAATTAACGAGTGCAGATTAGCGATTGTTCAATCCGGATCCAAAGTACAAATCACAGCTGCTAGCTAAGACGTGTCGAGACATAGCGCAACAAGGTGAAAACAAAGGACGATGGAAAGAACGCACAGAACAAGGAAATAACCCGAAATTTTTCTTTTTCCTAAATTTTCCCTGATTTTTCAAAAAGGCACTAGTAGGAATCAAACTTTTTTATTTTTCCACTATTTTTTTATTTTTCTCTGAACAAGGATAAAAAACATGCAACCACAAAAATTGGCACCTACAACTGAGGTGCGATGTGGTCTACAAAGATACAACACGTTCTCTGAAAAGCGTGCAAAAACTTTGATAATTTTTTCTTTGTTTTCCTGAATTTTTTGGTAATTTTGATGAAACCAAATATGGCGAAGCAATCTGTTGTTGAGCGTGGGTAAAAGTTGCAAGATGAACCTGTGCTGATAGAAGAATATGTGGAGCTATGGGTAGGCACACAATATGACAGCAAGGATTAGCGATTAACGAGTGCAGATTAGCAATTGTTCAATCCGGATCCAAAGTACAAATCACAGCTGCTGGTTAAGACGTGTCGAGACGTAGCGCAACAAGGTGAAAATAAAGGACGATGGAAAGAACGCACAGAACAAGCAGATAACTCGGAATTTTCCTTTTTCCTAAATTTTTCCCTGATTTTTCCAAAAGGCACTAGTAGGAATCAAACTTTTTTATTTTTTCGCTATTTTTATATTTTTCTCTGAACAAGGATCAAAAAAGGTGCAACCATAAAAATTGGCACCTACAACTGAGGTGGGATGTGGTCTACAGAAATACAACACATTCTCTGAAAAGCGTGCAAAAACTTTGACAATTTTTTTCTTTGTTTTCCTGAATTTTTTGGTAATTTTGATGAAACCAAACAGGGTGAAACAATCTGTTGTTGAGCGTGGGCAACAGTTGCAAGATGAACCTGTGCTGATAGAAGAATATGTGGAGCTATGGGTAGGCACACAATATGACAGCAAGGATTTGCGATTAACGAGTGCAGATTAGCAATTGTTCAATCCGGATCCAAAGTACAAATCACAGCTGCTGGTTAAGACGTGTCGAGACGTAGCGCAACAAGGTGAAAATAAAGGACGATGGAAAGAACGCACAGAACAAGCAGATAACTCAGAATTTTCCTTTTTCCTAAATTTTTCCCTGATTTTTCCAAAAGGCACTAGTAGGAATCAAACTTTTTTATTTTTTCGCTATTTTTTTATTTCTCTCTGAACAAGGATAAAAAAAATGCAACCACAAAAATTGGCACCTACAACTGAGGTGGTTTGTGGTCTATAGAAATACAACACATTCTCTGACAAGCGTGCAAAAACTTTGACAATTTTTTTCTTTGTTTTCCCGAATTTTTTGGTAGTTTTGATGAAACCAAACAGGGTGAAGCAATCTGTTGTTGAGCGTGGGTAACAGTTGCAAGATGAATCTGTGCTGATAGAAGAATATGTGGAGCTATGGGTAGGCACACAATATGACAGCAAGGATTAGCGATTAACGAGTGCAGATTAGCAATTGTTCAATCCGGATCCAAAGTACAAATCACAGCTGCTGGTTAAGACGTGTCGAGACGTAGCGCAACAAGGTGAAAATAAAGGACGATGGAAAGAACGCACAGAACAAGCAAATAACTCGAAATTTTCCTTTTTCCTAAATTTTCCCCTGATTTTTCCAAAAGGCACTAGTAGGAATCAAACTTTTTTATTTTTTCACTATTTTTTTTATTTTTCTCTAAACAAGGATCGAAAAAGATGCGACCCCAAAAATTGGCACCTACAACTGAGGTGGGATGTGGTCTACAAAGATATAACACGTTCTCTGAAAAGCGTGCAAAAACTTTGACAATTTTTTTCTTTGTTTTCCTGAATTTTTTGGTGATTTTTCCAAAAGGCACTAGTAGGAATCAAACTTTTTTATTTTTTCACTATTTTTTTTATTTTTCTCTAAACAAGGATCAAAAAAGATGTAACCACAAAAATTGGCACCTACAACTGAGGTGGGATGTGGTCTACAGAAATACAACACGTTCTCTGAAAAGCGTGCAAAAACTTTGATAATTTTTTTTTGTTTTCCTGAATTTTTTGGCAATTTTGATGAAACCAAACAGGGCGAAGCAATCTGTTGTTGAGCGTGGGTAACAGTTGCAAGATGAACCTATGCTGATAGAAGAATATGTGGAGCAATGGGTAGGCACACAATATGACAGCAAGGATTAGCAATTAACGAGTGCAGATTAGCGATTGTTCAATCCGGATCTAAAGTACAAATCACAGCTGCTAGCTAAGATGTGTCGAGACATAGCGCAACAAGGTGAAAACAAAGGACGATGGAAAGAACGCACAGAACAAGGAAATAACCCGAAATTTTTCTTTTTCCTAAATTTTCCCTGATTTTTCAAAAAGGCACTAGTAGGAATCAAACTTTTTTATTTTTCCACTATTTTTTTATTTTTCTCTGAACAAGGATAAAAAAACATGCAACCACAAAAATTGGCACCTACAACTTAGGTGGGATGTGGTCTACAAAGATACAACACGTTCTCTGAAAAGCGTGCAAAAACTTTGACAATTTTTTTCTTTGTTTTCCTGAATTTTTTGGTAATTTTGATGAAACCAAACGGGGCGAAGCAATCTGTTGTTGAGCGTGGGTAACAGTTGCAAGATGAACCTGTGCTGATAGAAGAATATATGGAGCTATGGGTAGGCACACAATATGACAGCAAGGATTAGCGATTAACGAGTGCAGATTAGCAATTGTTCAATCCGGATCCAAAGTACAAATCACAGCTGCTGGTTAAGACGTGTCGAGACGTAGCGCAACAAGGTGAAAATAAAGGACGATGGAAAGAACGCACAGAACAAGCAAATAACTCAAAATTTTCCTTTTTCCTAAATTTTTCCCTGATTTTTCCAAAAGGCACTAGTAGGAATCAAACTTTTTTATTTTTTCGCTATTTTTTTATTTTTCTCTGAACAAGGATAAAAAAAGATGCAACCACAAAAATTGGCACCTACAACTGAGGTGGGATGTGGTCTACAGAAATACAACACGTTCTCCGACAAGCGTGCAAAAACTTTGACAATTTTTTTCTTTGTTTTCCCGAATTTTTTGGTAATTTTGATGAAACCAAACAGGGCGAAGCAATCTGTTGTTGAGCGTGGGTAACAGTTGCAAGATGAATCTGTGCTGATAGAAGAATATGTGGAGCTATGGGTAGGCACACAATATGACAGCAAGGATTAGCGATTAACGAGTGCAGATTAGCAATTGTTCAATCCAGATCCAAAGTACAAATCACAGCTGCTGGTTAAGACGTGTCGAGACGTAGCGCAACAAGGTGAAAATAAAGGACGATGGAATGAACGCACAGAACAAGCAGATAACTCGGAATTTTCCTTTTTCCTAAATTTTTCCCTGATTTTTCCAAAAGGCACTAGTAGGAATCAAACTTTTTTATTTTTTCGCTATTTTTTTATTTTTCTCTGAACAAGGATAAAAAATGATGCAACCACAAAAATTGGCACCTACAACTGAGGTGGGATGTGGTCTATAGAAATACAGCACGTTCTCTGAAAAGCGTGCAAAAACTTTGACAATTTTTTTCTTTGTTTTCCTGGATTTTTTTTTTGGCAATTTTGATGAAACGAAACGGGGCGAAGCAATCTGTTGTTGAGCGTGGGTAACAGTTGCAAGATGAACCTGTGCCGATAGAAGAATATGTGGAGCTATGGGTAGGCACACAATATGACAGCAGGGATTAGCAATTAACGAGTGCAAATTAGCGATTGTTCAATCAGGATCCAAAGTACAAATCACAGCTGCTGACTAAGATGTGTCGAAACGTAGCGCAACAAGGTGAAAACAAAGGACGATGGAAAGAACGCACAGAAAAAGCAAATAACCCGGAGTTTTCCTTTTTCCTAAATTTTTCCCTGATTTTTCCAAAAGGCACTAGTAGGAATCAAACTTTTTTATTTTTTCACTTTTTTTTTATTTTTCTCTGAACAAGGATAAAAAAAGATGTAACCACAAGAATTGGCACCTACAACTGAGGTGGGATGTGGTCTATAGAGATACAACACGTTCTCTAAAAAGCGTGCAAAACCTTTGACAAATTTTTTGTTTCGATGTTTTTTGGCAATTTTGATGAAACCAAACAGGGCGAAGCAATCTGTTGTTGAGCGTGGGTAACAGTTGCAAGATGAACCTGTGCTGATAGAAGAATATGTGGGGCTATGGCTAGGCACACAATATGACAGCAAGGATTAGCAATTAACGAGTGCAAATTAGTGATTGTTCAATCCGGAACCAAAGTACAAATCACAGCTGCTGGCTAAACATGTCGAGACGTAGCGCAACAAGGTGAAAACAAAGGACGATTGAAAGAACGCACAGAACAAGCAAATAACCCAGAATTTTCCTTTTTCCTAAATTTTTTCCTGATTTTTCCAAAAAGCACTAGTAGGAATTAAACTTTTTTATTTTTTTCACTATTTTTTATTTTTCTTTGAACAAGGATAAAAAAAGATGTAACCACAAAAATTGGCACCTACAACAAAGGTGGGATGTGGTCTATAGAAATACAGCACGTTCTCTGAAAAGCGTGCAAAAACTTTGATAATTTTTTTTCTTTGTTTTCCTGAATTTTGAGGCAATTTTGACGAAACCAAATAGGGTGAAGCAATCTGTTGTTGAGCGTGGGTAACGGTTGCAAGATGAACCTGTGCTGATAGAAGAATATGTGGAGCTATGGATAGGCACACAACTTGACAGCAAGGATTAGCGATTAACGAGTGCAGATTAGCAATTGTTCAATCCAGATCCAAAGTACAAATCACAGCTGCTGGTTAAGACGTGTCGAGACGTAGCGCAACAAGGTGAAAATAAAGGACGATGGAATGAACGCACAGAACAAGCAGATAACTCGGAATTTTCCTTTTTCCTAAATTTTCCCCTGATTTTTCCAAAAGGCACTAGTAGGAATCAAACTTTTTTTTTCGCTATTTTTTTATTTTTCTCTGAACAAGGATAAAAAATGATGCAACCACAAAAATTGGCACCTACAACTGAGGTGGGATGTGGTCTATCGAAATACAGCACGTTCTCTGAAAAGCGTGCAAAAACTTTGACAATTTTTTTCTTTGTTTTCCTGGATTTTTTTTTGGCAATTTTGATGAAACGAAACGGGGCGAAGCAATCTGTTGTTGAGCGTGGGTAACAGTTGCAAGATGAACCTGTGCTGATAGAAGAATATGTGGAGCTATGGGTAGGCACACAATATGACAGCAGGGATTAGCAATTAACGAGTGCAAATTAGCGATTGTTCAATCAGGATCCAAAGTACAAATCACAGCTGCTGGCTAAGATGTGTCGAAACGTAGCGCAACAAGGTGAAAACAAAGGACGATGGAAAGAACGCACAGAAAAAGCAAATAACCCGGAGTTTTCCTTTTTCCTAAATTTTTCCCTGATTTTTCCAAAAGGCACTAGTAGGAATCAAACTTTTTTATTTTTTCATTTTTTTTATTTTTCTCTGAACAAGGATCAAAAAAGATGTAACCACAAGAATTGGCACCTACAACTGAGGTGGGATGTGGTCTACAGAGATACAACACGTTCTCTAAAAAGCGTGCAAAACCTTTGACAAATTTTTTTGTTTTTCTGATGTTTTTTGGCAATTTTGATGAAACCAAACAGGGCGAAGCAATCTGTTGTTGAGCATGGGTAACAGTTGCAAGATGAACCTGTGCTGATAGAAGAATATGTGGGGCTATGGCTAGGCACACAATATGACAGCAAGGATTAGCAATTAACGAGTGCAAATTAGTGATTGTTCAATCCGGAACCAAAGTACAAATCACAGCTGCTGGCTAAACATGTCGAGACGTAGCGCAACAAGGTGAAAACAAAGGACGATTGAAAGAACGCACAGAACAAGCAAATAACCCAGAATTTTCCTTTTTCCTAAATTTTTCCCTGATTTTTCCAAAAGGCACTAGTAGGAATTAAACTTTTTTATTTTTTCACTATTTTTTATTTTTCTTTCAACAAGGATCAAAAAAGATGTAACCACAAAAATTGGCACCTACAACTAAGGTGGGATGTGGTCTACAGAAATACAGCACGTTCTCTGAAAAGTGTGAAAAAACATTGACAATTTTTTTTCTTTGTTTTCCTAGATTTTTTTGGCAATTTTGATGAAACCAAACGGGGCGAAGCAATCTGTTGTTGAGCGTGGGTAACAGTTGCAAGATGAACCTATGCTGAAGGAAGAATATGTGGAGCTATGGGTAGGCACAAATATGACAGCAAGGATTAGCAATTAACGAGTGCAGATTAGCAATTGTTCAATCCGGATCCAAAGTACAAATCACAGCTGCTGGTTAAGACGTGCCGAGGCGTAGCGCCACAAGTTGAAAATAAAGGACGATGGAAAGAACGCACAGAACAAGCAAATAACTCAAAATTTTCCTTTTTCCTAAATTTTTCCCTGATTTTTCCAAAAGGCACTAGTAGGAATCAAACTTTTTTATTTTTTCGCTATTTTTTTATTTTTCTCTGAACAAGGATAAAAAAAGATGCAACCACAAAAATTGGCACCTACAACTGAGGTGGGATGTGGTCTACAGAAATACAACACGTTCTCCGACAAGCGTGCAAAAACTTTGACAATTTTTTTCTTTGTTTTCCCGAATTTTTTGGTAATTTTGATGAAACCAAACAGGGCGAAGCAATCTGTTGTTGAGCGTGGGTAACAGTTGCAAGATGAATCTGTGCTGATAGAAGAATATGTGGAGCTATGGGTAGGCACACAATATGACAGCAAGGATTAGCGATTAACGAGTGCAGATTAGCAATTGTTCAATCCAGATCCAAAGTACAAATCACAGCTGCTGGTTAAGACGTGTCGAGACGTAGCGCAACAAGGTGAAAATAAAGGACGATGGAATGAACGCACAGAACAAGCAGATAACTCGGAATTTTCCTTTTTCCTAAATTTTTCCCTGATTTTTCCAAAAGGCACTAGTAGGAATCAAACTTTTTTATTTTTTCGCTATTTTTTTATTTTTCTCTGAACAAGGATAAAAAATGATGCAACCACAAAAATTGGCACCTACAACTGAGGTGGGATGTGGTCTATAGAAATACAGCACGTTCTCTGAAAAGCGTGCAAAAACTTTGACAATTTTTTTCTTTGTTTTCCTGGATTTTTTTTTGGCAATTTTGATGAAACGAAACGGGGCGAAGCAATCTGTTGTTGAGCGTGGGTAACAGTTGCAAGATGAACCTGTGCCGATAGAAGAATATGTGGAGCTATGGGTAGGCACACAATATGACAGCAGGGATTAGCAATTAACGAGTGCAAATTAGCGATTGTTCAATCAGGATCCAAAGTACAAATCACAGCTGCTGACTAAGATGTGTCGAAACGTAGCGCAACAAGGTGAAAACAAAGGACGATGGAAAGAACGCACAGAAAAAGCAAATAACCCGGAGTTTTCCTTTTTCCTAAATTTTTCCCTGATTTTTCCAAAAGGCACTAGTAGGAATCAAACTTTTTTATTTTTTCACTTTTTTTTTATTTTTCTCTGAACAAGGATAAAAAAAGATGTAACCACAAGAATTGGCACCTACAACTGAGGTGGGATGTGGTCTATAGAGATACAACACGTTCTCTAAAAAGCGTGCAAAACCTTTGACAAATTTTTTGTTTCGATGTTTTTTGGCAATTTTGATGAAACCAAACAGGGCGAAGCAATCTGTTGTTGAGCGTGGGTAACAGTTGCAAGATGAACCTGTGCTGATAGAAGAATATGTGGGGCTATGGCTAGGCACACAATATGACAGCAAGGATTAGCAATTAACGAGTGCAAATTAGTGATTGTTCAATCCGGAACCAAAGTACAAATCACAGCTGCTGGCTAAACATGTCGAGACGTAGCGCAACAAGGTGAAAACAAAGGACGATTGAAAGAACGCACAGAATAAGCAAATAACCCAGAATTTTCCTTTTTCCTAAATTTTTTCCTGATTTTTCCAAAAAGCACTAGTAGGAATTAAACTTTTTTATTTTTTTCACTATTTTTTATTTTTCTTTGAACAAGGATAAAAAAAGATGTAACCACAAAAATTGGCACCTACAACTAAGGTGGGATGTGGTCTATAGAAATACAGCACGTTCTCTGAAAAGCGTGCAAAAACTTTGATAATTTTTTTTCTTTGTTTTCCTGAATTTTGAGGCAATTTTGACGAAACCAAATAGGGTGAAGCAATCTGTTGTTGAGCGTGGGTAACGGTTGCAAGATGAACCTGTGCTGATAGAAGAATATGTGGAGCTATGGATAGGCACACAACTTGACAGCAAGGATTAGCGATTAACGAGTGCAGATTAGCAATTGTTCAATCCAGATCCAAAGTACAAATCACAGCTGCTGGTTAAGACGTGTCGAGACGTAGCGCAACAAGGTGAAAATAAAGGACGATGGAATGAACGCACAGAACAAGCAGATAACTCGGAATTTTCCTTTTTCCTAAATTTTCCCCTGATTTTTCCAAAAGGCACTAGTAGGAATCAAACTTTTTTTTTCGCTATTTTTTTATTTTTCTCTGAACAAGGATAAAAAATGATGCAACCACAAAAATTGGCACCTACAACTGAGGTGGGATGTGGTCTATCGAAATACAGCACGTTCTCTGAAAAGCGTGCAAAAACTTTGACAATTTTTTTTCTTTGTTTTCCTGGATTTTTTTTGGCAATTTTGATGAAACGAAACGGGGCGAAGCAATCTGTTGTTGAGCGTGGGTAACAGTTGCAAGATGAACCTGTGCTGATAGAAGAATATGTGGAGCTATGGGTAGGCACACAATATGACAGCAGGGATTAGCAATTAACGAGTGCAAATTAGCGATTGTTCAATCAGGATCCAAAGTACAAATCACAGCTGCTGGCTAAGATGTGTCGAAACGTAGCGCAACAAGGTGAAAACAAAGGACGATGGAAAGAACGCACAGAAAAAGCAAATAACCCGGAGTTTTCCTTTTTCCTAAATTTTTCCCTGATTTTTCCAAAAGGCACTAGTAGGAATCAAACTTTTTTATTTTTTCATTTTTTTATTTTTCTCTGAACAAGGATCAAAAAAGATGTAACCACAAGAATTGGCACCTACAACTGAGGTGGGATGTGGTCTACAGAGATACAACACGTTCTCTAAAAAGCGTGCAAAACCTTTGATAAATTTTTTTGTTTTTCTGATGTTTTTTGGCAATTTTGATGAAACCAAACAGGGCGAAGCAATCTGTTGTTGAGCATGGGTAACAGTTGCAAGATGAACCTGTGCTGATAGAAGAATATGTGGGGCTATGGCTAGGCACACAATATGACAGCAAGGATTAGCAATTAACGAGTGCAAATTAGTGATTGTTCAATCCGGAACCAAAGTACAAATCACAGCTGCTGGCTAAACATGTCGAGACGTAGCGCAACAAGGTGAAAACAAAGGACGATTGAAAGAACGCACAGAACAAGCAAATAACCCAGAATTTTCCTTTTTCCTAAATTTTTCCCTGATTTTTCCAAAAGGCACTAGTAGGAATTAAACTTTTTTATTTTTTCACTATTTTTTATTTTTCTTTCAACAAGGATCAAAAAAGATGTAACCACAAAAATTGGCACCTACAACTAAGGTGGGATGTGGTCTACAGAAATACAGCACGTTCTCTGAAAAGTGTGAAAAAACATTGACAATTTTTTTTCTTTGTTTTCCTAGATTTTTTTTGGCAATTTTGATGAAACCAAACGGGGCGAAGCAATCTGTTGTTGAGCGTGGGTAACAGTTGCAAGATGAACCTATGCTGAAGGAAGAATATGTGGAGCTATGGGTAGGCACAAATATGACAGCAAGGATTAGCAATTAACGAGTGCAGATTAGCAATTGTTCAATCCGGATCCAAAGTACAAATCACAGCTGCTGGTTAAGACGTGCCGAGGCGTAGCGCCACAAGTTGAAAATAAAGGACGATGGAAAGAACGCACAGAACAAGCAAATAACTCGGAATTTTCCTTTTTCCTAAATTTTCCCCTGATTTTTCCAAAAGGCACTAGTAGGAATCAAACTTTTTTATTTTTTCACTTTTTTTATGTTTCTCTGAATAAGGATAAAAAAAGATGTAACCACAAAAATTGGCACCTACAACTGAGGTGGGATGTGGTCTACAAAGATACAACACGTTATCTAAAAAGCGTGCAAAAACTTTGACAATTTTTTTTTGTTTTTATGATTTTTTTTGGCAATTTTGATGAAACCAAACAGGGCGAAGCAATCTGTTGTTGAGCGTGGGCAACAGTTGCAAGATGAACCTGTGCTGATAGAAGAATTTGTGGAGCTATGGATAGGCACATAATATGACAGCAAGGATTAACAATTAACGAGTACAGATTAGCGATTGTTCAATCCGGATCCAAAGTTAAAATCACAGCTGCTGGCTAAGACGTGTCGAGACGTAGCGCAACAAGGTGAAGACAAAGGACGATGGAAATAACGCACAGAACAAGCAAATAACCAGCAATTTTCCTTTTTCCTGAATTTTTCCCTGATTTTTCCAAAAGGCACAAGTAGGAATCAAACTTTTTTATTTTTTTCACCATTTTTTTTATTTTTCTCTGAACAAGGATCAAAAAAGATGCAGCCACAAAAATTAGCACCTACAACTGAGGTGGGATGTGGTCTACAGAGATACAGCACGTTCTCTGAAAAGCGTGCAAAAATTTTGACAAATTTTTTTCTTTGTTTTCCTGAATTTTGTGGCAATTTTGACGAAACCAAAAAGGGCGAAGCAATCTGTTGTTGAGCGTGGGTAACGGTTGCAAGATGAACCTGTGCTGATAGAAGAATATGTGGAGCTATGGATAGGCACACAACACGACAGCAAGGATTAGCGATTAACGAGTGCAGATTAGCAATTGTTCAATCCAGATCCAAAGTACAAATCACAGCTGCTGGTTAAGACGTGTCGAGACGTAGCGCAACAAGTTGAAAATAAAGGACGATAGAAAGAACGCACAGAACAAGCAAATAACTCGGAATTTTCCTCTTTCCTAAATTTTCCCCTGATTTTTCCAAAAGGCACTAGTAGGAATCAAACTTTTTTATTTTTTTGCTATTTTTTTATTTTTCTCTGAACAAGGATCGAAAAAGATGCAACCCCAAAAATTGGCACCTACAACTGAGGTGGGATGTGGTCTACAGAAATACAACACGTTCTCTGAAAAGCGTGCAAAAACTTTGACAATTTTTTTCTTTGTTTTCCTGGATTTTTTTGGCAATTTTGATGAAACCAAACGGGGCGAAGCAATCTGTTGTTGAGCGTGGGTAACAGTTGCAAGATGAACCTATGCTGATAGAAGAATATGTGGAGCTATGGGTAGGCACAAATATGACAGCAAGGATTAGCAATTAACGAGTGCAAATTAGCGATTGTTCAATCCAGATCCAAAGTACAAATCACAGCTGTTGGCTAAGATGTGTCGAAACGTAGCGCAACAAGGTGAAAACAAAGGACGATGGAAAGAACGCACAGAAAAAGCAAATAACCTGGAGTTTTCCTTTTTCCTAAATTTTTCCCTGATTTTTCCAAAAGGCACCAGTAGGAATCAAACTTTTTTATTTTTTCACTTTTTTTTATTTTTCTCTGAACAAGGAGCAAAAAAGATGTAACCACAAAAAATGGCACCTACAACTGAGGTGGGATGTGGTCTACAGAGATACAACACGTTCTCTGAAAAGCGTGCAAAACCTTTGACAAATTTTTTTGTTTTTCTGATGTTTTTTGGCAATTTTGATGAAACCAAATAGGGCGAAGCAATCTGTTGTTGAGCATGGGTAACAGTTGCAAGACGAACCTGTGCTGATAGAAGAATATGTGGGGCTATGGCTAGGCACACAATATGACAGCAAGGATTAGCAATTAACGAGTGCAAATTAGTGATTGTTCAATCCGGAACCAAAGTACAAATCACAGCTGCTGGCTAAACATGTCGAGACGTAGCGCAACAAGGTGAAAACAAAGGACGATTGAAAGAACGCACAGAACAAGCAAATAACCCAGAATTTTCCTTTTTCCTAAATTTTCCCTGATTTTTCCAAAAGGCACTAGTAGGAAGTAAACTATTTTATTTTTTTTCACTATTTTTTATTTTTCTTTGAACAAGGATCAAAAAAGATGTAACCACAAAAATTGGCACCTACAACTAAGGTGGGATGTGGTCTACAGAAATACAACACGTTCTCTGAAAAGCGTGCAAAAACTTTGACAATTTTTTTTCTTTGTTTTCCTAGATTTTTTTGGCAATTTTGATGAAGCCAAACGGGGTGAAGCAATCTGTTGTTGAGCGTGGGTAACAGTTGCAAGATGGACCTATGCTGAAGGAAGAATATGTGGAGCTATGGGTAGGCACAAATATGACAGCAAGGATTAGCAATTAACGAGTGCAGATTAGTAATTGTTCAATCCGGATCGAAAGTACAAATCACAGCTGCTGGTTAAGACGTGCCGAGGCATAGCGCAACAAGTTGAAAATAAAGGACGATGGAAAGAACGCACAGAACAAGCAAATAACTCGGAATTTTCCTTTTTCCTAAATTTTCCCCTGATTTTTCCAAAAGGCACTAGTAGGAATCAAAGTTTTTTATTTTTTCACTTTTTTTATGTTTCTCTGAATAAGGATCAAAAAAGATGTAACCACAAAAATTGGCACCTACAACTGAGGTGGGATGTGGTCTACAAAGATACATCACGTTCTCTAAAAAGCGTGCAAAAACTTTGACAATTTTTTTTTTGTTTTTATGATTTTTTTTGGCAATTTTGATGAAACCAAACAGGGCGAAGCAATCTGTTGTTGAGCGTGGGCAACAGTTGCAAGATGAACCTGTGCTGATAGAAGAATTTGTGGAGCTATGGATAGGCACATAATATGACAGCAAGGATTTACAATTAACGAGTACAGATTAGCGATTGTTCAATCTGGATCCAAAGTACAAATCACAGCTGTTGGCTAAGATGTGTCGAAACGTAGCGCAACAAGGTGAAAACGAAGGACGATGGAAAGAACGCACAGAAAAAGCAAATAACCCAGAGTTTTCCTTTTTCCTAAATTTTTTCCTGATTTTTCCAAAAGGCACCAGTAGGAATCAAACTTTTTTATTTTTTCACTTTTTTTTTATTTTTCTCTAAACAAGGATCAAAAAAGATGTAACCACAAAAAATGGCACCTACAACTGAGGTGGGATGTGGTCTACAGAGATACAACACGTTCTCTAAAAAGCGTGCAAAAACTTTGACAATTTTTTTTTGTTTTTCTGATTTTTTTTGGCAATTTTGATGAAACCAAACAGGGCGAAGCAATCTGTTGTTGAGCGTGGGTAACAGTTACAAGATGAACCTGTGATGATAGAAGAATATGTGGAGCTATGGGTAGGCACACAATATGACATCAAGGATTAGCGATTAACGAGTGCAGATTAGCAATTGTTCAATCCGGATCCAAAGTACAAATCACAGCTGCTGGTTAAGACGTGTCGAGACGTAGCGCAACAAGTTGAAAATAAAGGACGATGGAAAGAACACACAGAACAAGCAAATAACTCGTAATTTTCCTTTTTCCTAAATTTTCCCCTGATTTTTCCAAAAGGCGCTAGTAGGAATCAAACTTTTTTATTTCTTTGCTATTTTTTTTCTCTGAACAAGGATCGAAAAAGATGCAACCCCAAAAATTGGCACCTACAACTGAGGTGGGATGTGGTCTACAGAAATACAGCACATTCTCTGAAAAGCGTGCAAAAACTTTGACATTTTTTTTCTTTTTTTCCTGGATTTTTTGGCAATTTTGATGAAACCAAACGGGGCGAAGCAATCTGTTGTTGAGCGTGGGTAACAGTTGCAAGATGAACCTGTGCTGATAGAAGAATATGTAGAGCTATGGGTAGGCACACAATATGACAGCAGGGATTAGCAATTAACGAGTGCAAATTAGTGATTGTTCAATCAGGATCCAAAGTACAAATCACAGCTGCTGTCTAAGATGTGTCGAAACGTAGCGCAACAAGGTGAAAACAAAGGACGATGGAAAGAACGCACAGAACAAGCAAATAACCCGGAGTTTTCCTTTTTCCTAAATTTTTCCCTGATTTTTCCAAAAGGCACCAGTAGGAATCAAACTTTTTTATTTTTTCACTTTTTTTATTTTTCTCTGAACAAGGATCAAAAAAGATGTAACCACAAGAATTGGCACCTACAACTGAGGTGGGATGTGGTCTACAGAGATACAACACGTTCTCTAAAAAGCGTGCAAAACCTTTGACAAATTTTTTTGTTTTTCTGATTTTTTTTCGCAATTTTGATGAAACCAAACAGGGCAAAGCAATCTGTTGTTGAGCGTGGGTAACAGTTGCAAGATGAACCTGTGCTGATAGAAGAATATGTGGGGCTATGGCTAGGCACACAATATGACAGCAAGGATTAGCAATTAACGAGTGCAAATTAGTGATTGTTCAATCTAGATCCAGAGTACAAATCACAGTTGCTGGCTAAACATGTCGAGACGTAGCGCAACAAGGTGTAAACAAAGGACGATGGAAAGAACGCACAGGACAAGCAAATAACAAAGAATTTTCCTTTTTCCTAAATTTTTCCCTGATTTTTCCAAAAGGCACTAGTAGGAATTAAACTTTTTTATTTTTTCACTATTTTTTATTTTTCTTTGAACAAGGATCAAAAAAGATGTAACCACAAAAATTGGCACCTACAACTGAGGTGGGATGTTGTCTACAGAAATACAGCACGTTCTCTGAAAAGCGTGCAAAAACTTTGACAATTTTTTTTTGTTTTCTTGATTTTTTCGCAATTTTGATGAAACCAAACAGGGCGAAGCAATCTGTTGTCGAGCATGGGTAACAGTTGCAAGATGAACATGTGTTGATAGAAGAATATGTGTAGCTATGGGTAGGCACACAATATGACAGCAAGGATTAGCAATTAACGAGTTTAGATTAGCGATTGTTCAATCCGGATCCAAAGTACGAATCACAGCGACTGGCTAAGACATGTCGAGACGTAGCGCAACGTGGTGAAAACAAAGGGCGATGGAAAGAACGCACAGAACATGCAAATAACCCGGAATTTTCCTTTTTCCTTAATTTTTCTCTGATTTTTCTAAAAGGCAATAGTAGGAATCAAATTTTTTATTTTTTCACTATTTTTTTATTTTTCTCTGAACAAGGATGAAAAAAGATGCAACGACAAAAATTGGCACCTACAACTGAGGTGGTATGTGGTCTATAGAAATATAGCACGTTCTCTGTAAAAGCATGCAAAAACTTTGACAATGTTTTTCTTTGTTTTCCTAAATTTTTTGGCAATTTTGATGAAACCAAATGGGGCGAAGCATCTGTTGTTGAGCATGGGTAATAGTTGCAAGATGATCCTGTGTGGATATAAGAATATGTGGAGCTATGGGTAGGCACACAATATGACACCTAGGATTAGCAATTAACGAGTGCAGATTAGCGATTGTTCAATCTGGATCCAAAGTACGAATCACAGCTGCTAGCTAAGACGTGTCGAGACGTTGCGCAACAAGGTGAAAACAAAGGACAATGGAAACAACACACAGAACAAGCATAACCCAGAATTTTCCTTTTTCCTAAATTTTTCCCGGATTTTTCCAAAAGGCACTAGTAGGAATCAAACTTTTTTATTTTTTCACTATTTTTTTTATTTTTCTCTGAACAAGGATAAAAAAAGATGCAATCACAAAAATTGGCACCTACAACTGAGGTGGTAAGTGGTCTATAGAAATATAGCACGTTCTCTGAAAAGCGTACAAAAACTTTGACAATTTTTTTTCTTTGTTTTATTGAATTTTTTTGGCAATTTTGGTGAAACCAAATGGGGTGAAGCAATCTGTTGTTGAGCATGGGTAACAGTTGCAAGATGAACCTGTGCTGATAGAAGAATATGTGGGGTTATGGCTAGGCACACAATATGACAGCAAGGATTAGCGATTAACGAGTGCAGATTAGCAATTGTTCAATCCAGATCCAAAGTACAAATCACAGCTGCAGGATAAGACGTGTCGAGACGTAGCGCAACAAGTTGAAAATAAAGGACGATGGAAAGAACGCACAGAACAAGCAAATAACTCAGAATTTTCCTTTTTCCTAAATTTTTCCCTGATTTTTCCAAAAGGCACTAGTAGGAATCAAACTTTTTTATTTTTTCACTTTTTTTTTTATTTTTCTCTGAACAAGGATCAAAAAAGATGTAACCACAAAAATTGGCACCTACAACTGAGGTGGGATGTGGTCTACAGAGATACAACACGTTCTCTAAAAAGCGTGCAAAAACTTTGACAAATTGTTTTGTTTTTCTGATTTTTTTTGGCAATTTTGATGAAACCAAACTGGGCGAAGCAATCTGTTGTTGAGCGTGGGTAACAGTTGCAAGATGAACCTGTGCTAATAGAAGAATATGTGGGGCTATGGCTAGGCACACAATATAACAGCAAGGATTAGCAATTAATGAGTGCAAATTAGTGATTGTTCAATCCGGATCCAAAGTACAAATCCCAGCTGCTGGCTAAATGTGTCGAGACGTAGCGCAACAAGGTGAAAACAAAGGACGATGGAAAGAACGCACAAAGCAAGCAAATAACCCGAAAGTTTCTTTTTTCCTAAATTTTTCCCTGATTTTTCCAAAAGGCACTAGTAGGAATTAAACTTTTTTATTTTTTCACTATTTTTTTTATTTTTCTCTGAACAAGGATAAAAACAAAGGACGATGGAAAGAACGCACAGAACAAGCAAATAACCCAGAATTTTCCTTTTTCCTAAATTTTTCCTTGATTTTTCCAAAAGGCAATAGTAGGAATTAAACTTTTTTATTTTTTCACTATTTTTTTTATTTTTCTTTGAACAAGGATCAAAAAAGATGCAACCACAAAAATTGGCACCTACAACTGAGGTGGTATGGGGTCTACAGAAATACAGCACGTTCTCTGAAAAGCGTGCAAAAACTTTGACAATTTTTTTCTTTGTTTTCCTGAATTTTTTGGCAATTTTGATGAAACGAAACAGGGCGAAGCAATCTGTTGTTGAGCATGGGTAACCGTTGCAAGATGAACCTGTGCTGATAGAAGAATATGTGGAGCTATGGGTAGGCACATAGTATGACAACAAGGATTAGCAATTAACGAGTGCAGATTAGCGATTGTTCAATCTGGATCCAAAGTACAAATCACAGCTGCTGGTTAAGACGTGTCAAGACGTAGCGCAACTAGGTGAAAACAAAGGACAATGGAAAGAACGCACAGAATATGCAAATAACCTAGAATTTTCCTTTTTCCTGAATTTTTCCCTGATTTTTTCCGAAAGGCACTAGTAGGAATCAAATTTTTTTTATTTTTTCACCATTTTTTTTATTTTCCTCTGAACAAGGATAAAAAAATATGCAACCACAAAAATGGCACCTACAACTGAGGTGGGATGTGGTCAACAGAAATACAGCACGTTCTCTGAAAAGCGTGAAAAACTTTGACAATTTTTTTCTTTATTTTCCTGAATCTTTTTGGCAACTTTGATGAAACTAAACAGGGCGAAGCAATCTGTTGTTGAGCATGGGTAACAGTTGCAAGATGAACCTGTGCTGATAGAAGAATATGTGGAGCTATGGGTAGGCACACAATATGACAAGAAGGATTAGCGATTAACGAGTGCAGATTAGCGATTGTTCAATCCGGATCCAAAGTACAAATCACAGCTGCTGGCTAAGACGTGTCGAGACGTAGCGCAACAAGGTGAAAACAAAGGACGATGGAAATAATGCACAGAACAAGCAAATAACCCGCAATTTTCCTTTTTCCTAAATTTTTCCCTGATTTTTCCAAAAGGCACTAGTAGGAATCAAACTTTTTTATTTCTTCACCATTTTTTTTATTTTTCTCTGAACAAGGATAAAAAAGATGCAACCACAAAAATTGGCACCTACAACTGAGGTGGGATGTGGTCTACAGAGATACAGCACGTTCTCTGAAAAGCGTGCAAAAATTTTGACAATTTTTTTATTTCTTTTCCTGAATTTTTTGGCAATTTTGACGAAACCAAACAGGGCGAAGCAATCTGTTGTTGAGCGTGGGTAACGGTTGCAAGATGAACCTGTGCTGATAGAAGAATATGTGGAGCTATGGGTAGGCACACAACATGACAGCAAGGATTAGCAATTAACGAGTGTAAATTAGCGATTGTTCAATCCGGATCCAAAGTACAAATCACAGCTGCTGGCTAAGACATGTCGAGACCTAGTGCAACAAGATGAAAACAAAGGACGATAGAAAGAACGCGCAGAACAAGCAAATAACCCGAAATTTTCCTTTTTCCTGAATTTTTCCCTGATTTTTCCAAAAGGCACTAGTAGGAATCAAACTTTTTTATTTTTTCACAATTTTTTTATTTTTCTCTGAACAAGGATCAAAAAAGATGCAACCACAAAAATTGGCACCTACAACTGAGGTGGGATGTGGTCTACAGAAATACAGCACATTCTCTGAAAAGCATGCAAAAACTTTGACAATTTTTTTTGTTTTCCTGAATTTTTTTGGCAATTTTGATGAAACGGTGAAGCAATCTGTTGTCGAGCGTGGGTAACAGTTGTAAGATGAACCTGTGCTGATAGAGAATATGTGGAGCTATGGGTAGGCACACAATATGACAGTAAGGATTAGCAATTAAAGAGTGCAGATTAGCGATTGTTCAATCCGGATCCAAAGTACAAATCACAGCTGCTGGCTAAGACGTGTCGAGACGTAGGGCAACAAGGTGAAAACAAAGGACGATGGAAAGAACGCACATAACAAGCAAATAACCTGGAATTTTTCTTTTTCCTAAATTTTTCCCTGATTTTTCTAAAAGGCACTATTAGGAATCAAACTTTTTTTATTTTTTCACCATTTTTTTTATTTTCCTCTGAACAAGGATCAAAAAATATGCAACCACAAAAATTGGCACCTACAACTGAGGTGGGATGTGGTCAACAGAAATACAGCACGTTCTCTGAAAAGCGTGCAAAAACTTTGACAAATTTTTTCTTTATTTTCCTGAATTTTTTTGGCAATTTTGATGAAACCAAACAGGGCGAAGCAATCTGTTGTTGAGCATGGGTAACAGTTGCAAAATGAACCTGTGATGATAGAAGAATATGTGGAGCTATGGGTAGGCACACAATATGACAGGAAGGATTAGCGATTAACGAGTGCAGATTAGCGATTGTTCACTCCGGATCCAAAGTACAAATCACAGCTGCTGGCTAAGGCATGTCAAGACGTAGTGCAACAAGGTGAAAACAAAGGACGATGGAAAAGCATAAAACAAGCAAATAACCCAGAATTTTCTTTTTTTCCTGAATTTTTCCCTGATTTTTCCAAAAGGCACGAGTAGAAATCAAACTTTTTTATTTTTTTACTATTTTTTTATTTTTCTCTGAATAAGGATAAAAAAAACAACAACAAAAATTGGCACCTACAACTGAGGTGGGATGTGGTCTATAGAAATACAGCACGTTCTCTGAAAAGCATGCAAAAACATTGACATTTTTTTCTTTGTTTTCCTGAATTTTTTTGGAAATTTTGATGAAACCAAACATGGCGAAGCTATCTGTTGTTGAGCGTGGGTAACAGTTGCAAGATGAACCTGTGCTGATAGAAGAATATGTGGAGCTATGGGTAGGCACACAATATGACAACAAGGATTAACAATTAACGAGTGCAGATTAGCGATTGTTCAATCCGGATTCAAAGTACAAATCACAGCTGCTGGCTAAGACGTGTCGAGACGTAGCGCAACAAGGTGATAACAAAGGACGGTGGAAAGAACGCATAGAATAAGCAAATAACCCGAAATTTTCCATTTTCCTGAATTTTTCTTTGATTTTTCCAAAAGGCAATAGTAGGAATCAAACTTTTTAATTTTTTTCACTATTTTTTTTATTTTTCTCTGAACAATGATAAAAAAAGATGGAACCACAAAAATTGACACCTACAACTGAGGTGGGATGTGGTCTACAGGAATACAGCATGTTCTCTGAAAAGCGTGCAAAAACTTTGACAAATTTTTTTATTTTCCTGAATTTTTTTGGCAATTTTGATGAAACCAAACAGGGCGAAGCAATCTGTTGTTGAGCATGGGTAACAGTTGCAAGATGAAGCTGTGCTGATAGAAGAATATGTGGAGCTATGGGTAGGCACACAATATGACAGCAAGGATTAGCAATTAACGAGTGCAGATTAGCGATTGTTTAATCCGGATCCAAAGTACAAATCACAGCTGCTGGCTAAGACGTGTCGAGACGTAGCGCAACAAGGTGAAAACAAAGGACGATGGAAAGAACGCACAGAACAAGCAAATAACCTGGAATTTTCCTTTTTCCTGATTTTTCCAAAAGGCACTACTAGGAATCAAAATTTTTTATTTTTTCACTATTTTTTTATTTTTCTCTGAACAAGGATCAAAAAAGATGCAACCACAAAAATTGAAACCTACAACTAAGGTGGTATGTGGTCTACAGAAATATAGCATGTTCTCTGAAAAGCGTGCAAAAACATTGACAATTTTTTTCTTTGTTTTCCTGAATTTTTTTGGCAATTTTGATGAAACCAAATGGAGTGAAGCAATCTGTTGTTGAGCATGGGTAACTGTTGCAAGATGAACCTATGCTGATAGAAGAATATGTGGAGCTATGGGTAGGCACACAATATGACAGCAAGGATTAGCAATTAACGAGTGCAGATTAGCGATTGTTCAATCTGGATCCAAAGTACAAATCGTAGCTGCTGGCTAAGACGTGTCGAGACGTAGCGCAACAAGGTGAAAACAAAGGACGATGGAAAGAACGCACAGAACAAGCAAATAACCTAGAATTTTTCTTTTTCCTGAATTTTTCCCTGATTTTTCCAAAAGGCACTAGTACGAAATTAAACTTTTTTATTTTTTCACCATTTTTTTATTTTTCTTTGAACAAGGATCAAAAAATATGCAACCACAAAAATTGACACCTACAACTGAGGTGAGATGTGGTCAACAGAAATACAGCACGTTCTCTGAAAAGCGTACAAAAACTTTGACAATTTTTTTCTTTATTTTCCTGAATTTTTTTGGCAATTTTGATGAAACCAAACAGGGCGAAGCAATCTGTTGTTGAGCGTGGGTAACAGTTGCAATATGAACCTGTGCTGATAGAAGAATATGTGGAGCTATGGGTAGGCACATAATATGACAGCAAGGATTAGCGATTAACGAGTGCAGATTAGCGATTGTTCAATCCGGATCCAAAGTACAAATCACAGCTGCTGGCTAAGACGTGTCGAGACGTAGTGCAACAAGGTGAAAACAAAGGACGATGGAAAAGCACAGAACAAGCAAATAACCTAGAATTTTCCTTTTTTCCTGATTTTTTCCCTGATTTTTCCAAAAGGCACGAGTAGAAATCAAACTTTTTTATTTTTTTACTATTTTTTATTTTTCTCTGAACAACGATAAAAAAAAGCAACCACAAAAATTGGCACCTACAACTGAGGTGGGATGTGGTCTAAAGAAATACAGCACGTTCTCTGAAAAGCATGCAAAAACATTGACATTTTTTTTCTTTGTTTTCCTGAATTTTTTTGGTAATTTTGATGAAACCAAACAGGGCGAAGCAATCTGTTGTTGAGCATGGGTAACAGTTGCAAGATGAACCTGTGCTGATAGAAGAATATGTGGAGCTATGGGTAGGCACATAATATGACAACAAGGGTTAACAATTAATGAGTGTAGATTAGCGATTGTTCAATCCGGATCCAAAGTACAAATCACAGCTGCTGGCTAAGACGTGTCGAGACGTAGCGCAATAAGGTGATAACAAAGGACGGTGGAAAGAACGCACAGAACAAGCAAATAACCCAGAATTTTCCTTTTTCCTGAATTTTTCCCTGATTTTTCCAAAAGGCACAAGTACGAAATTAAACTTTTTTATTTTTTCACCATTTTTTTATTTTTCTTTGAACAAGGATCAAAAAATATGCAACCACAAAAATTGACACCTACAACTGAGGTGAGATGAGGTCAACAGAAATACAACACGTTCTCTCAAAAGCGTGCAAAAACTTTGACAATTTTTTTCTTTATTTTCCTGAATTTTTTTGGCAATTTTGATGAAACCAAACAGGGCAAAGCAATCTGTTGTTGAGCGTGGGTAACAGTTGCAATATGAACCTGTGCTGATAGAAGAATATGTGGAGCTATGGGTAGGCACATAATATGAGAGCAAGGATTAGCAATTAACGAGTGCAGATTAGCGGTTGTTCAATCCAGATCCAAAGTACAAATCACAGCTGCTGGCTAAGACGTGTCGAGACGTAGCGCAACAAGGTGATAACAAAGGACGGTGGAAAGAACGCATAGAGCAAGCAAATAACCCGGAATTTTCCTTTTTCCTGAATTTTTCCTTGATTTTTCCACAAGGCAATAGTAGGAATCAAACTTTTTAATTTTTTTTCACTATTTTTTTTTATTTTTCTCTGAACAAGGATAAAAAAAGATGCAACCACAAAAATTGACACCTACAACTGAGGTGGGATGTGGTCTACAGGAATACAGCATGTTCTCTCAAAAGCGTGCAAAAACTTTGACAATTTTTTTTTGTTTTCCTGAATTTTTTTGGCAATTTTGATGAAACCAAACGAGGCGAAGCAATCTGTTGTTGAACGTGGATAACAGTTGCAAGATGAACCTGTGCTGATAGAAGAATATGTGGAGCTATGGGTAGGCACATAATATGAGAGCAAGGATTAGCAATTAACGAGTGCAGATTAGCGATTGTTCAATCCGGATCCAAAGTAAAAATCACAGCTGCTGGCTAAGACGTGTCGAGACGTAGCGCAACAAGGTGAAAACAAAGGACGATGGAAAGAACGCACAGAACAAGCAAATAACCTAGAATTTTCCTTTTTCCTGAATTTTTCCTTGATTTTTCCAGAAGGCGCTAGTAGGAATCAAACTTTTTTAATTTTTCACCATTTTTTTTATTTTTCTCTAAACAAGGATCAAAAAAGATGTAACCACAAAAATTGGCACCTACAACTGAGGTGGGATGTGGTCTAAAGAAATACAGCACGTTCTCTGAAGAGCCTGCAAAAACTTTGACAATTTTTTTTATTTTCCTAAATTGTTTTGGCAATTTTGATGAAACAAAACAGGGTGAAGAAATCTGTTGTTGAGCGTGGGTAACAGTTGCAAGATGAACCTGTGCTGATAGAAGAATATGTGGAGCTATGGGTAGGCACATAATATAACAACAAGGATTAACAATTAACGAGTGTAGATTAGCGATTGTTCAATCCGGATCCAAAGTATAAATCACAGCTGCTGGCTAGGACGTGTCGAGACGTAGCGCAACAAGGTGATAACAAAGGACGGTGGAAAGAACGCATAGAGCAAGCAAATAACCCGGAATTTTCCTTTTTCCTGAATTTTTCCTTGATTTTTCCAAAAGGCAATAGTAGGAATCAAACTTTTTAATTTTTTTCACTATTTTTTTTATTTTTCTCTGAACAAGGATCAAAAAAGATGGAACCACAAAAATTGACACCTACATCTGAGGTGGGATGTGGTCTACAGGAATACAGCATGTTCTCTCAAAAGCGTGCAAAAACTTTGATAATTTTTTTTTGTTTTCCTGAATTTTTTTGGCAATTTTGATGAAACCAAACGAGGCAAAGCAATCTGTTGTTGAACGTGGATAACAGTTGCAAGATGAACCTGTGCTGATAGAAGAATATGTGGAGCTATGGGTAGGCACATAATATGAGAGCAAGGATTAGCAATTAACAAGTGCAGATTAGCGATTGTTCAATCCGGATCCAAAGTACAAATCACAGCTGCTAGCTAAGACGTGTCGAGATGTAGCGCAACAAGGTGATAACAATGGACGGTGGAAAGAACGCATAGAGCAAGCAAATAACCCGGAATTTTCCTTTTTCCTAAATTTTTCCTTGATTTTTCCAAAAGGCAATAGTAGGAATCAAACTTTTTAATTTTTTTCACTATTTTTTTTATTTTTCTCTGAACAAGGATCAAAAAAGATGCAACCACAAAAATTGACACCTACAACTTAGGTGGGATGTGGTCTACAGGAATACAGCATGTTCTCTCAAAAGCGTGCAAAAACTTTGACATTTTTTTTTGTTTTCCTGAATTTTTTTGGCAATTTTGATGAAACCAAACGAGGCGAAGCAATCTGTTGTTGAACGTGGATAACAGTTGCAAGATGAACCTGTGCTGATAGAAGAATATGTGGAGCTATGGGTAGGCACATAATATGAGAGCAAGGATTAGCAATTAACGAGTGCAGATTAGCGATTGTTCAATCCGGATCCAAAGTAAAAATCACAGCTGCTGGGTAAGACGTGTCGAGACGTAGCGCAACAAGGTGAAAACAAAGGACGATGGAAAGAACGCACAGAACAAGCAAGTAACCTAGAATTTTCCTTTTTCCTAAATTTTTTACTGATTTTTCCAAAAGGCGCTAGTAGGAATCAAACTTTTTTTATTTTTTCACCATTTTTTTATTTTTCTCTAAACAAGGATCAAAAAAGATGTAACCACAAAAATTGGCACCTACAACTGAGGTGGGATGTGGTCAACAAAAATACAGCACGTTCTCTGAAAAGCGTGCAAAAACTTTGACAATTTTTTTTATTTTCCTGAATTTTTTTGGCAATTTTGATGAAACCAAACAGGGCGAAGCAATCTGTTGTTGAGCATGGGTAACAGTTGTAAGATGAAGCTGTGCTGATAGAAGAATATGTGGAGCTATGGGTAGGCACACAATATGACAGCAAGGATTAGCAATTAACGAGTGCAGATTAGAGATCGTTCAATCCAGATCCAAAGTACGAATCACAGCTGCTGGCTAAGACGTGTCGAGACGTAGCGCAACTAGGTGAAAACAAAGGACGATGGAAAGAACGCACAGAACAAGCAAATAGCCTGGAATTTTCCTTTTTCCTGATTTTTCCAAAAGGCACTACTAGGAATCAAAATTTTTTATTTTTTCACTATTTTTTTATTTTTCTCTGAACAAGGATCAAAAAAGATGCAACCACAAAAATTGGCACCTACAACTGAGGTGGTATGTGGTCTACAGAATTATAGCACGTTCTCTGAAAAGCGTGCAAAAACACTGACAATTTTTTTCTTTGTTTTCCTGAATTTTTTAGCAATTTTGATGAAACCAAATGGGGTGAAGCAATCTGTTGTTGAGCATGGGTAACAGTTGCAAGATGAACCTATGCTGATAGAAGAATATATGGAGCTATGGGTAGGCACACAATATGGCTGCAAGGATTAGCAATTAACGAGTGCAGATTAGCGATTGTTCAATCTGGATCCAAAGTACAAATCATAGCTGCTGGCTAAGACGTGTCGAGACGTAGCGCAACAAGGTGAAAACAAAGGACGATGGAAAGAACGCACAGAACAAGCAAATAACCTAGAATTTTTCTTTTTCCTGAATTTTTCCCTGATTTTTCCAAAAGGTACTAGTACAAAATTAAACTTTTTTATTTTTTCACCATTTTTTTATTTTTCTTTGAACAAGGATCAAAAAATATGCAACCACAAAAATTGACACCTACAACTGAGGTGAGATGTGCTCAACAGAAATACAGCACGTTCTCTGAAAAGCGTGCAAAAACTTTGATAATTTTTTTCTTTATTTTCCTGAATTTTTTTGGCAATTTTGACGAAACCAAACAGGGCGAAGCAATCTGTTGTTGAGCGTGGGTAACAGTTGCAATATGAACCTGTGCTGATAGAAGAATATGTGGAGCTATGGGTAGGCGCACAATATGACAACAAGGATTAGCGATTAACGAGTGCAGATTAGCGATTGTTAAATCCGGATCCAAAGTACAAATCACAGCTGCTGGCTAAGACGTGTCGAGACGTAGTGCAACAAGGTGAAAACAAAGGACGATGGAAAAGCACAGAACAAGCAAATAACCCAGAATTTTCCTTTTTTCTGAATTTTTCCCTGATTTTTCCAAAAGGCACGAGTAGAAATCAAACTTTTTTATTTGTTTACTATTTTCTTATTTTTCTCTGAACAACGATAAAAAAAAGCAACCACAAAAATTGGCACCTACAACTGAGGTGGGATGTGGTCTAAAGAAATACAACACGTTCTCTGAAAAGCATGCAAAAACATTGACATTTTTTTTCTTTGTTTTCCTGAATTTTTTTGGTAATTTTGATGAAACCAAACAGGGTGAAGCAATCTGTTGTTGAGCATGGGTAACAGTTGCAAGATGAACCTGTGCTGATAGAAGAATATGTGGAGCTATGGGTAGGCACACAATATGACAACAAGGATTAACAATTAACGAGTGTAGATTAGTGATTGTTCAATCTGGATCCAAAGTACAAATCACAGCTGCTGGCTAAGACGTGTCGAGACATAGCGTAACAAGGTGATAACAAAGGACGGTGGAAAGAACGCCCAGAACAAGCAAATAACCCAGAATTTTCCTTTTTCCTGAATTTTTCCTTGATTTTTCCAAAAGGCAATAGTAGGAATCAAACTTTTAAATTTTTTTCACAATTTTTTTTATTTTTCTCTGAACCAGGATCAAAAAAGATGCAACCACAAAAATTGGCACCTACAACTGAGGTGGATATGGTCAACAAAAATACAGCACATTCTCTGAAAAGCGTGCAAAAACTTTGACAATTTTTTTTATTTTCCTAAATTGTTTTGGCAATTTTGATGAAACAAAATAGGGTGAAGCAATCTGTTGTTGAGCGTGGGTAACAGTTGCTAGATGAACCTGTGCTGATAGAAGAATATGTGGAGCTATGGGTAGGCACGTAATATGACAACAAGGATTAACAATTAACGAGTGTAGATTAGCGATTGCTCAATCCGGATCCAAATTACAAATCACAGCTGCTGGCTAAGACGTGTCGAGACGTAGCGCAACAAGGTGATAACAAAGGACGGTGGAAAGAACGCATAGAGCAAGCAAATAACCCGAAATTTTCCTTTTTCCTGAATTTTTCCTTGATTTTTCCAAAAGGCAATAGTAGGAATCAAACTTTTTAATTTTTTTTCACTATTTTTTTTATTTTTCTCTGAACAAGGATCAAAAAAGATGCAACCACAAAAATTGACACCTACAACTGAGGCGGGATGTGGTCTACAGGAATACAGCATGTTCTCTCAAAAGCGTGCAAAAACTTTGGCAATTTTTTTTTGTTTTCCTGAATTTTTTTGGCAATTTTGATGAAACCAAACAAGGCGAAGAAAATCTGTTGTTGAACGTGGATAACAGTTGCAAGATGAACCTGTGCTGATAGAAGAATATGTGGAGCTATGGGTAGGCACATAATATGAGAGCAAGGATTAGCAATTAACGAGTGCAGATTAGCGGTTGTTCAATCCGGATCCAAAGTACAAATCACAGCTGCTGGCTAAGACGTGTCGAGACGTAGCGCAACAAGGTGATAACAAAGGACGGTGGAAAGAACGCATAGAGCAAGCAAATAACCCGGAATTTTCCTTTTTCCTGAATTTTTCCTTGATTTTTCCACAAGGCAATAGTAGGAATCAAACTTTTTAATTTTTTTTCACTATTTTTTTTTATTTTTCTCTGAACAAGGATCAAAAAAGATGCAACCACAAAAATTGACACCTACAACTGAGGTGGGATGTGGTCTACAGGAATACAGCATGTTCTCTCAAAAGCGTGCAAAAACTTTGACAATTTTTTTTTGTTTTCCTGAATTTTTTGGGCAATTTTGATGAAACCAAACGAGGCGAAGCAATCTGTTGTTGAACGTGGATAACAGTTGCAAGATGAACCTGTGCTGATAGAAGAATATGTGGAGCTATGGGTAGGCACATAATATGAGAGCAAGGATTAGCAATTAACGAGTGCAGATTAGCGATTGTTCAATCCAGATCCAAAGTAAAAATCACAGCTGCTGGCTAAGACGTGTCGAGATGTAGCGCAACAAGGTGAAAACAAAGGACGATGGAAAGAACGCACAGAACAAGCAAATAACCTAGAATTTTCCTTTTTCCTGAATTTTTCCCTGATTTTTCCAGAAGGCGCTAGTAGGAATCAAACTTTTTTATTTTTTCACCATTTTTTTTATTTTTCTCTAAACAAGGATCAAAAAAGATGTAACCACAAAAATTGGCACCTACAACTGAGGTAGGATGTGGTCAACAAAAATACAGCACGTTCTCTGAAAAGCGTGCAAAAACTTTGACAATTTTTTTTATTTTCCTGAATTTTTTTGGCAATTTTGATGAAACCAAACAGGGCGAAGCAATCTGTTGTTGAGCATAGGTAACAGTTGCAAGATGAAGCTGTGCTGATAGAAGAATATGTGGAGCTATGGGTAGGCACACAATATGACAGCAAGGATTAGCAATTAACGAGTGCAGATTAGCGATCGTTCAATCCGGATCCAAAGTACAAATCACAGCTGCTGGCTAAGACGTGTCGGGACTGTTGACGGTCCTTAAGTATCAATTATAAATATTAAATAAATAGAGAAAAGGATCCAAATGAAACCAACACCTAGACTTAGGGTTTTATCTTACAGAATTCCACGAGTTTTGCTGTTTATCTATTTCTGCAGGGGGTTATCAGGAAATACGGAAGAAAGGCCCACATGTCGGATTAATGACAGGATATTAACCGAATACGTAATTATCTTACATCTAGAAGAGTCCAGAAGCCACGAGAACGAACGGGAGGCGTAACAGAGCCGGGGACAGGGCGCCCGCCCTAGTCCCTAGGGCGCCCGCCCTGCTGGCTCAGCCAATCAGGCTCCGTCTCGAGGATTATGCTCCACCGACCTAGAGGATCAAGGAAAACCACACGATCAATGTCGGTTTGATCCAACGGCCCAGATTCATCCGAAAGGGCTATATAAGCAAGGCCCCTGACCCTGGAGGAGAGGCCCTCGTCTCATACTTCAAACCCTAATTCAGGAGGAGAGCCTCTGATCAAGCCCTAGAGCCACCACATCAACTAGATCTCTAGTTAGCATAGCTACATAGGATTAGAACTAGAAGGAGTCAATCTTCGATTGGTTCCCGGATCTGTCAAGAGGATTCTTGGTAATTCCTCTATTGTTCTTCAATTGTTCATCTTTGTTCTTCAATATTATGAATATGACTTTGTTCTATTTCAATATATTGGTTATGACTTTGCTCTACTTGATTATATTTGCAATTATATTGTTCTTAGTTTATCATAGTTATATGCTTGACTTAGTTAGATTGGAATTATATACATGCCTAGGATCGTATAGCGTTTATCCATGTGTACAGTGGGTGAATGATAACTATTGTGTAGACGTGGTGTCTATACCGTATTTATCTGCGATTGCACCCTATATGCCGGATTGTGGGGTAGTTCGCGATAGTGACAGCTTCGTTGATTCTTATATAGTCCCCCTCTCGTGTATAGGGCAGGCAGAGCAACACTATTACAGGGGAGTGATTGCTATGTTCTTCATCTTCCTTGCTAATATTCACTATGCATGGATATAGTCTTTTCTCACCATGATTGCCAAGTATAATTGCACTAACTATGATATGCTAGACTTTATAGTTAATAATAACTTAGGGAATATCTTTGTAGTTCATCCTAATTCCATGCTAATGACTTGCTAGAATATCTGTTGAGGTGCTTATCATTATTATATGTGGCTAGCTGATCAGATTAATTATCTTTGTCACCATTATCACTTTACCTTTACTTAATGTGACATTTATACTTGTATAAAGAGATTGATAAATACTCTCGGTTATACATGCAATGATGTGTACTCAGTTCCATATTCTCATTCCATTATCAACCATGATACTTAGAAATCCCTTTCCAGTGGTAAAAATATAAATAACGATACCTGGAATACTTCCCGGTTAAAATGCTACATCGGTATTAATCTGTGCGCTTGCAGATCCCTTTTATTATTTATCTTGATGAGCAATTGCATATTTCAATACCGCGTCTCTCGTGTCATGCTGGGGATGACAACTTGGCTTAAGTGGCATGAGGGATGACAACTTTTGGTAGTGACGTTAAGAATGCCCAACAGAGACGTAGCGCAACAAGGTGAAAACAAAGGACGATGGAAAGAACGCACAGAACAAGCAAATAACCTGGAACTTTCCTTTTTCCTGATTTTTCCAAAAGGCACTACTAGGAATCAAAATTTTTTATTTTTTCACTATTTTTTTATTTTTCTCTGAACAAGGATCAAAAAAGATGCAACCACAAAAATTGGCACCTACAACTGAGGTGGTATGTGGTCTACAGAATTATAGCACATTCTCTGAAAAGCGTGCAAAAACATTGAC
This sequence comes from Saccharum spontaneum, assembly GCA_022457205.1. NCBI lineage: Eukaryota > Viridiplantae > Streptophyta > Magnoliopsida > Poales > Poaceae > Saccharum > Saccharum spontaneum. The sequence continues at coordinate 1,290,537 of CM039591.1, forward strand.
AATTTTTTTCTTTGTTTTCCTAAATTTTTTAGCAATTTTGATGAAACCAAATGGGGTGAAGCAATCTATTGTTGAGCATGGGTAACAGTTGCAAGATGAACCTATGCTGATAGAAGAATATGTGGAGCTATGGGTAGGCACACAATATGACAGCAAGGATTAGCAATTAACAAGTGCAGATTAGCGATTGTTCAATCTGGATCCAAAGTACAAATCATAGCTGCTGGCTAAGACGTGTCGAGACGTAGCGCAACAAGGTGAAAACAAAGGACGATGGAAAGAACGCACAGAACAAGCAAATAACCTAGAATTTTTCTTTTTCCTGATTTTTTCCCTGATTTTTCCAAAAGGCACTAGTACGAAATTAAACTTTTTTATTTTTTCACCATTTTTTTATTTTTCTTTGAACAAGGATCAAAAAATATGCAACCACAAAAATTGACACCTACAACTGAGGTGAGATGTGGTCAACAGAAATACAGCACGTTCTCTGAAAAGCGTGCAAAAACTTTGACAATTTTTTTCTTTATTTTCCTAAATTTTTTTGGCAATTTTGACGAAACCAAACAGGGCGAAGCAATCTGTTGTTGAGCGTGGGTAACAGTTGCAATATGAACCTATGCTGATAGAAGAATATGTGGAGCTATGGGTAGGCACACAATATGACAACAAGGATTAGCGATTAACGAGTGCAGATTAGCGATTGTTAAATCCGGATCCAAAGTACAAATCACAGCTGCTGGCTAAGACGTGTCGAGACGTAGTGCAACAAGGTGAAAACAAAGGACGATGGAAAAGCACAGAACAAGCAAATAACCCAGAATTTTCCTTTTTTCCTGAATTTTTCACTGATTTTTCCAAAAGGCACGAGTAGAAATCAAACTTTTTTATTTTTTTACTATTTTTTTATTTTTCTCTGAACAACGATAAAAAAAAAGCAACCACAAAAATTGGCACCTACAACTGAGGTGGGATGTGGTCTAAAGAAATACAGCACGTTCTCTGAAAAGCATGCAAAAACATTGACATTTTTTTTCTTTGTTTTCCTAAATTTTTTTGGTAATTTTGATGAAACCAAACAGGGCGAAGCAATCTGTTGTTGAGCGTGGGTAACAGTTTCAAGATGAACCTGTGCTGATAGAAGAATATTTGGAGCTATGGGTAGGCACACAATATGACAACAAGGATTAACAATTAACGAGTGTAGATTAGTGATTGTTCAATCTGGATCCAAAGTACAAATCACAGCTGCTGGCTAAGACGTGTCGAGACGTAGCGCAACAAGGTGATAACAAAGGACGGTGGAAAGAACGCACAGAACAAGCAAATAACCCGGAATTTTCCTTTTTCCTGAATTTTTCCTTGATTTTTCCAAAAGGCAATAGTAGGAATCAAACTTTTAAATTTTTTTCACAATTTTTTTTTATTTTTCTCTAAACAAGGATCAAAAAAGATGCAACCACAAAAATTGGCACCTACAACTAAGGTGGGATGTGGTCAACAAAAATACAGCACATTCTCTAAAAAGCGTGCAGAAACTTTGACAATTTTTTTTATTTTCCTGAATTGTTTTGGCAATTTTGATGAAACAAAACAGGGCGAAGCAATCTGTTGTTGAGCATGGGTAACAGTTGCAAGATGAACCTGTGCTGATAGAAGAATATGTGGAGCTATGGGTAGGCACATAATATGACAACAAGGATTAACAATTAACGAGTGTAGATTAGCGATTGTTCAATCCGGATCCAAAGTACAAATCACAGCTGCTGGCTAAGACGTGTCGAGACGTAGCGCAACAAGGTGATAACAAAGGACGGTGGAAAGAACGCATAGAGCAAGCAAATAACCCGGAATTTTCCTTTTTCCTGAATTTTTCCTTGATTTTTCCAAAAGGCAATAGTAGGAATCAAACTTTTTAATTTTTTTCACTATTTTTTTTATTTTTATCTGAACAAGGATCAAAAAAGATGCAACCACAAAAATTGACACCTACAACTGAGGTGGGATGTGGTCTACAGGAATACAGCATGTTCTCTGAAAAGCGTGCAAAAACTTTGACAATTTTTTTTTGTTTTCCTGAATTTTTTTGGCAATTTTGATGAAACCAAACGAGGCGAAGCAATCTGTTGTTGAACGTGGATAACAGTTACAAGATGAACCTGTGCTGATAGAAGAATATGTGGAGCTATGGGTAGGCACACAATATGACAGCAAGGATTAGCAATTAACGAGTGCAGATTAACGATTGTTCAATCTGGATCCAAAGTACAAATCATAGCTGCTGGCTAAGACGTGTCGAGACGTAGCGCAACAAGGTGAAAACAAAGGACGATGGAAAGAACGCACAGAACAAGCAAATAACCTAGAATTTTTCTTTTTCCTGAATTTTTCCCTGATTTTTCCAAAAGGCACTAGTACGAAATTAAACTTTTTTATTTTTTCACCATTTTTTATTTTTCTTTGAACAAGGATCAAAAAGTATGCAACCACAAAAATTGACACCTACAACTGAGGTGAGATGTGGTCTACAGAAATACAGCACGTTCTCTGAAAAGCGTGCAAAAACTTTGACAATTTTTTTCTTTATTTTCCTGAATATTTTTGGCAATTTTCATGAAACCAAATAGGGCAAAGCAATCTGTTGTTGAGTGTGGGTAACAGTTGCAAGATGAACGTGTGCTGATAGAAGAATATGTTGAGCTATGGGTAGGCACACAATATGACAACAAGGATTAGCGATTGTTCAATCCGGATCCAAAGTATAAATCACAGCTGCTGGCTAAGACGTGTCGAGACGTAGCGCAACAAGGTGAAAACAAAGGACGACGGAAAGAACACACAGAACAAGCAAATAACCAAGAATTTTTCTTTTTCCTGAATTTTTCCCTGATTTTTCCAAAAAGCACTAGTAGTAATCAAACTTTTTTATTTTTTCACTATTTTTTTATTTTTCTCTGAACAAGGATCAAAAAAGATGCAACCATAAAAATTGGCACCAACAACTGAGGTGGGATGCGGTCTACAGAGATACAACACGTTCTCTGAAAAACGTGCAAAAACTTTGACAATTTTTTTGTTTGTTTTCGTGAATTTTTTGGCAATTTTGATGAAACCAAATAGGGCGAAGCAATCTGTGTTGAGCGTGGGTAACAGTTGCAAGATGAACCTGTGCTGATAGAAGAATATGTGCAGCTGTGGGTAGGCACACAATATGACAGTAAGGATTAGCAATTAACGAGTGTAGATTAGCGATTGTTCAATCCGGATCCAAAGTACAAATCACAACTGCTGGCGAAGACATGTCGAGACGTAGCACAACAAGGTGAAAACAAAGGACGATGGAAAGAACACACAGAACAAGCAAACAACCCGGAATTTTCCTTTTTCCTGAATTTTTCCCTGATTTTCCAAAAGGCACTAGTAGGAATCAAACTTGTTTATTTTTTCACTATTTTTTTATTTTTCTCTGAACAAGGATCAAAAAAGATACAACCATAAAAATTGGCACCTACAATTGAGGTGGGATGTGGTCTACAGAAATACAGCACGTTCTCTGAAAAGCGGGCAAAAACTTTGACAATTTTTTTCTTTATTTTCCTGAATATTTTTGGCAATTTTCATGAAACCAAATAGGGCAAAGCAATCTGTTGTTGAGCGTGGGTAACAGTTGCAAGATGAACGTGTGCTGATAGAAGAATATGTTGAGCTATGGGTAGGCACACAATATGACAACAAGGATTAGCGATTGTTCAATCCGGATCCAAAGTATAAATCACAGCTGCTGGCTAAGACGTGTCGAGACGTAGTGCAACAAGGTGAAAACAAAGGACGACGGAAAGAACGCACAGAACAAGCAAATAACCGAGAATTTTTCTTTTTCCTGAATTTTTCCCTGATTTTTCCAAAAAGCATTAGTAGGAATCAAACTTTTTTATTTTTTCACTATTTTTTATTTTTCTCTGAACAAGGATCAAATAAGATGCAACCACAAAAATTGGCACCTACAACTGAGGTGGGATGTGGTCTACAAAAATACAGCACATTCTCTGAAAAGCGTGCAAACACTTTGACAATTTTTTTTTGTATTCCTGAATTTTTTTGGCAATTTTGATGAAACGGTGAAGCAATCTGTTGTTGAGCGTGGGTAACAGTTGTAAGATGAACCTGTGCTGATAGAGAATATGTGGAGCTATGGGTAGGCACACAATATGACAGTAAGGATTAGCAATTAACGAGTGCAGATTAGCGATTGTTCAATCCGGATCCAAAGTACAAATCACAGCTGCTGGCTAAGACGTGTCGAGTGGTAGCGCAACAAGGTGAAAACAAAGGACGATGGAAAGAACGCACATAACATGCAAATAACCTAGAATTTTTCTTTTTCCTGAATTTTTCCCTGATTTTTCCAAAAGGCACTATTAGGAATCAAACTTTTTTTTTATTTTTTCACCATTTTTTTATTTTCCTCTGAAGAAGGATCAAAAAATATGCAACCACAAAAATTGGCACCTACAACTGAGGTGGGATGTGGTCAACAGAAATACAGCACGTTCTCTGAAAAGCATGCAAAACTTTGACAAATTTTTTTCTTTATTTTCCTGAATTTTTTTGGCAATTTTGATGAAACCAAACAGGGCGAAGCAATTTGTTGTTGAGCGTGGGTAACCGTTGCAAGATGAACCTGTGCTGATAGAAGAATATGTGGAGCTATGGGTAGGCACACAATATGACACATAGGATTAGCAATTAACGAGTGCAGATTAGCGATTGTTAAATCCGGATCCAAAGTACAAATCATAGCTGCTGGCTAAGACGTGTCGAGACGTAGCGCAACTAGGTGAAAACAAAGGACAATGGAAAGAACACACAGAACAAGCAAATAACCCGGAATTTTCCTTTTCCTGAATTTTTCCCTGATCTTTCCAAAAGGCACTAGTAGGAATCAAACTTTTTTATTTTTTCACTATTTTTTTATTTTTCTCTGAACAAGGATAAAAAAAGATGCAACCACAAAAATTGGCACCTACAACTGAGGTGGGATGTGGTCTACAGAAATACAGCACATTCTCTGAAAAGCATGCAAAAACTTTGACAATTTTTTTTGTTTTCCTGAATTTTTTTGGCAATTTTGATGAAACGGTGAAGCAATCTGTTGTCGAGCGTGGGTAACAGTTGTAAGATGAACCTGTGCTGATAGAGAATATGTGGAGCTATGGGTAGGCACACAATATGACAGTAAGGATTAGCAATTAAAGAGTGCAGATTAGCGATTGTTCAATCCGGATCCAAAGTACAAATCACAGCTGCTGGCTAAGACGTGTCGAGACGTAGCGCAACAAGGTGAAAACAAAGGACGATGGAAAGAACGCACATAACAAGCAAATAACCTAGAATTTTTCTTTTTCCTGAATTTTTCGCTGATTTTTCCAAAAGGCACTATTAGGAATCAAACTTTTTTTATTTTTTCACCATTTTTTTTATTTTCCTCTGAACAAGGATCAAAAAATATGCAACCACGAAAGTTGGCACCTACAACTGAGGTGGGATGTGGTCAACAGAAATACAGCACGTTCTCTGAAAAGCGTGCAAAAACTTTGACAAATTTTTTCTTTATTTTCCTGAATTTTTTTGGCAATTTTGATGAAACCAAACAGGGCGAAGCAATCTGTTGTTGAGCGTGGGTAACAGTTGCAAAATGAACCTGTGCTGATAGAAGAATATGTGGAGCTATGGGTAGGCACACAATATGACAGGAAGGATTAGCGATTAACGAGTGCAGATTAGCGATTGTTCAATCTGGATCCAAAGTACAAATCACAGCTGCTGGCTAAGGCGTGTCGAGACGTAGTGCAACAAGGTGAAAACAAAGGACGATGGAAAAGCACAAAACAAGCAAATAACCCAGAATTTTCTTTTTTTCCTGAATTTTTCCCTGATTTTTCCAAAAGGCACGAGTAGAAATCAAACTTTTTTATTTTTTTACTATTTTTTTATTTTTCTCTGAATAAGGATAAAAAAAGCAACAACAAAAATTGGCACCTACAACTGAGGTGGGATGTGGTCTACAGAAATACAGCACGTTCTCTGAAAAGCATGCAAAAACATTGACATTTTTTTTCTTTGTTTTCCTGAATTTTTTTGGAAATTTTGATGAAACCAAACATGGCGAAGCAATCTGTTGTTGAGCGTGGGTAACAGTTGCAAGATGAACCTATGCTGATAGAAGAATATGTGGAGCTATGGGTAGGCACACAATATGACAACAAGGATTAACAATTAATGAGTGCAGATTAGCGATTATTCAATCCGGATTCAAAGTACAAATCACAGCTACTGGCTAAGACGTGTCGAGACGTAGCGCAACAAGGTGATAACAAAGGACGGTGGAAAGAACGCATAGAACAAGCAAATAACCCGAAATTTTCCATTTTCCTGAATTTTTCTTTGATTTTTCCAAAAGGCAATAGTAGGAATCAAACTTTTTAATTTTTTTCACTATTTTTTTTATTTTCCTCTGAACAAGGATAAAAAAAGATGCAACCACAAAAATTGACACCTACAAATGAGGTGGGATGTGGTCTACAGGAATACAGCATGTTCTCTGAAAAGCGTGCAACAACTTTGACAATTTTTTTTATTTTCCTGAATTTTTTGGCAATTTTGATGAAACCAAACATGGCGAAGCAATCTGTTGTTGACCATGGGTAACAGTTGCAAGATGAAGCTGTGCTGATAGAAGAATAGGTGGAGCTATGTGTAGGCACACAATATGACAGCAAGGATTAGCAATTAACGAGTGCAGATTAGCGATTGTTCAATCCGGATCCAAAGTACAAATCACAGCTGCTGGCTAAGACGTGTCGAGACGTAGCGCAACAAGGTGAAAACAAAGGACGATGGAAAGAACGCACAGAACAAGCAAATAACCTGGAATTTTCCTTTTTCCTGATTTTTCCAAAAGGCACTACTAGGAATCAAATTTTTTTATTTTTTCACTATTTTTTTATTTTTCTCTGAACAAGGATCAAAAAAGATGCAACCACAAAAATTGGCACCTACAACTGAGGTGGTATGTGGTCTACAGAAATATAGCACGTTCTCTGAAAAGCGTGCAAAAACATTGACAATTTTTTTCTTTGTTTTCCTGAATTTTTTTGGCAATTTTGATGAAACCAAATGGGGTGAAGCAATCTGTTGTTGAGCATGGGTAACAGTTGCAAGATGAACCTATGCTGATAGAAGAATATGTGGAGCTATGGGTAGGCACACAATATGACAGCAAGGATTAGCAATTAACGAGTGCAGATTAGCGATTGTTCAATCTGGATCCAAAGTACAAATCATAGCTGCTGGCTAAGACGTGTCGAGACGTAGCGCAACAAGGTGAAAACAAAGGACGATGGAAAGAACGCACAGAACAAGCAAATAACCTAGAATTTTTCTTTTTCCTGAATTTTTCCCTGATTTTTCCAAAAGGCACTAGTACGAAATTAAACTTTTTTTATTTTTTCACCATTTTTTTATTTTTCTTTGAACAAGGATCAAAAAATATGCAACCACAAAAATTGACACCTACAACTGAGGTGAGATGTGGTCAACAGAAATACAGCACGTTCTCTGAAAAGCGAGGAAAAACTTTGACAATTTTTTTCTTTATTTTCCTGAATTTTTTTAGCAATTTTGATGAAACCAAACAGGGCGAAGCAATCTATTGTTGAGCGTGGGTAACAGTTGCAATATGAACCTGTGCTAATAGAAGAATATGTGGACCTATGGGTAGGCACACAATATGACAGCAAGGATTAGCGATTAACGAGTGCAGATTAGCGATTGTTCAATCCGGATCCAAAGTACAAATCACAGCTGCTGGCTAAGACGTGTCGAGATGTAGTGCAACAAGGTGAAAACAAAGGACGATGGAAAAGCACAGAACAAGCAAATAACCCAGAATTTTCCTTTTTTCCTGAATTTTTCCCTGATTTTTCCAAAAGGCACGAGTAGAAATCAAACTTTTTTATTTTTTTAATATTTTTTTATTTTTCTCTGATCAACGATAAAAAAGCAACCACAAAAATTGGAACCTACAACTCAGGTGGGATGTGGTCTAAAGAAATACAACACGTTCTCTGAAAAGCATGCAAAAACATTGACATTTTTTTCTTTGTTTTCCTGAATTTTTTTGGTAATTTTGATGAAACCAAACAGGGCGAAGCAATCTGTTGTTGAGCATGGGTAACAGTTGCAAGATGAACCTGTGCTGATAGAAGAATATGTGGAGCTATGGGTAGGCACATAATATGACAACAAGGATTAACAATTAACGAGTGTAGATTAGCGATTGTTCAATCCGGATCCAAAGTACAAATCACAACTGCTGGCTAAGACGTGTCGAGACGTAGCGCAACAAGGTGAAAACAAAGGACGATGGAAAGAACGCACAGAACAAGCAATTAACCTAGAATTTTTCTTTTTCCTGAATTTTTCCCTGATTTTTCCAAAAGGCACTAGTACGAAATTAAACTTTTTTATTTTTTCACCATTTTTTTATTTTTCTTTGAACAAGGATCAAAAAATATGCAACCACAAAAATTGACACCTACAACTGAGGTGAGATGTGGTCAACAGAAATACAGCACGTTCTCTGAAAAGCGTGCAAAAACTTTGACAATTTTTTTCTTTATTTTCCTGAATTTTTTTGGCAATTTTGATGAAACCAAACAGGGCAAAGCAATCTGTTGTTGAGCGTGGGTAACAGTTGCAATATGAACCTGTGCTAATAGAAGAATATGTGGAGCTATGGGTAGGCACACAATATGACAGGAAGGATTAGCGATTAACGAGTGCAGATTAGCGATTGTTCAATCCGGATCCAAAGTACAAATCACAGCTGCTGGCTAAGACGTGTCGAGACGTAGTGCAACAAGGTGAAAACAAAGGACGATGGAAAAGCACAGAACAAGCAAATAACCTAGAATTTTCCTTTTTTCCTGAATTTTTCCCTGATTTTTCCAAAAGGCACGAGTAGAAATCAAACTTTTTAATTTTTTTACTATTTTTTTATTTTTCTCTGAACAACGATAAAAAAAAGCAACCTCAAAAATTGGCACCTACAATTGAGGTGGGATGTGGTCTAAAGAAATACAGCACGTTCTCTGAAAAGCATGCAAAAACATTGACATTTTTTTTCTTTGTTTTCCTGAATTTTTTTGGTAATTTTGATGAAACCAAACAGGGCGAAGCAATCTGTTGTTGAGCATGGGTAACAGTTGCAAGATGAACCTGTGCTGATAGAAGAATATGTGGAGCTATGGGTAGGCACACAATATGACAACAAGGATTAACAATTAACGAGTGTAGATTAGTGATTGTTCAATCTGGATCCAAAGTACAAATCACAGCTGCTGGCTAAGACGTGTCGAGACGTAGCGCAACAAGGTGATAACAAAGGACGGTGGAAAGAACGCACAGAACAAGCAAATAACCCGGAATTTTCCTTTTTCCTGAATTTTTCCTTGATTTTTCCAAAAGGCAATAGTAGGAATCAAACTTTTAAATTTTTTTCACAAATTTTTTTTTTCTCTGAACCAGGATCAAAAAAGATGCAACCACAAAAATTGGCACCTACAACTGAGGTGGGATGTGGTCAACAAAAATACCGCACATTCTCTGAAAAGCGTGCAAAAACTTTGACAATTTTTTTTATTTTCCTAAATTGTTTTGGCAATTTTGATGAAACAAAACAGGGCGAAGCAATCTGTTGTTGAGCGTGGGTAACAGTTGCAAGATGAACCTGTGCTGATAGAAGAATATGTGGAGCTATGGGTAGGCACATAATATGACAACAAGGATTAACAATTAACGAGTGTAGATTAGCGATTGTTCAATCCGGATCCAAAGTACAAATCACAGCTGCTGGCTAAGACGTGTCGAGACGTAGCGCAACAAGGTGATAACAAAGTATAGTGGAAAGAACGCATAGAGCAAGCAAATAACCCGGAATTTTCCTTTTTCCTGAATTTTTCCTTAATTTTTCCAAAAGGCAATAGTAGGATTCAAACTTTTTAATTTTTTTTCACTATTTTTTTTATTTTTCTCTGAACAAGGATCAAAAAAGATGCAACCACAAAAATTGACACCTACAACTGAGGTGGGATGTGGTCTACAGGAATACAGCATGTTCTCTCAAAAGCGTGCAAAAACTTTGACAATTTTTTTTTGTTTTCCTGAATTTTTTTGGCAATTTTGATGAAACCAAACGAGGCGAAGCAATCTGTTGTTGAACGTGGATAACAGTTGCAACATGAACCTGTGCTGATAGAAGAATATGTGGAGCTATGGGTAGGCACATAATATGAGAGCAAGGATTAGCAATTAACAAGTGCAGATTAGCGATTGTTCAATCCGGATCCAAAGTACAAATCACAGCTGCTGGCTAAGACGTGTCGAGACGTAGCGCAACAAGGTGATAACAAAGGACGGTGGAAAGAACGCATAGACCAAGCAAATAACCCAGAATTTTCCTTTTTCCTAAATTTTTCCTTGATTTTTCCAAAAGGCAATAGTAGGAATCAAACTTTTTAATTTTTTTTCACTATTTTTTTTATTTTTCTCTGAACAAGGATCAAAAAAGATGCAACCACAAAAATTGACACCTACAACTGAGGCGGGATGTGGTCTACAGGAATACAGCATGTTCTCTCAAAAGCGTGCAAAAACTTTGACAATTTTTTTTGTTTTCTTGAATTTTTTTGGCAATTTTGATGAAACCAAACGAGGCGAAGCAATCTGTTGTTGAACGTGGATAACAGTTGCAAGATGAACCTGTGCTGATAGAAGAATATGTGGAGCTATGGGTAGGCACATAATATGAGAGCAAGGATTAGCAATTAACGAGTGCAGATTAGCGATTGTTCAATCCGGATCCAAAGTAAAAATCACAGCTGCTGGCTAAGACGTGTCGAGACGTAGCGCAACAAGGTGAAAACAAAGGACGATGGAAAGAACGCACAGAACAAGCAAATAACCTAGAATTTTCCTTTTTCCTGAATTTTTCCCTGATTTTTCCAAAAGGCGCTAGTAGGAATCAAACTTTTTTATTTTTTCACCATTTTTTTATTTTTCTCTAAACAAGGATCAAAAAAGATGTAACCACAAAAATTGGCACCTACAACTGAGGTGGGATGTGGTCAACAAAAATACAGCACGTTCTCTGAAAAGCGTGCAAAAACTTTGACAATTTTTTTTATTTTCCTGAATTTTTTTGGCAATTTTGATGAAACCAAACAGGGCGAAGCAATCTGTTGTTGAGCATGGGTAACAGTTGCAAGATGAAGCTGTGCTGATAGAAGAATATGTGGAGCTATGGGTAGGCACACAATATGACAGCAAGGATTAGCAATTAACGAGTGTAGATTAGCGATCGTTCAATCCGGATCCAAAGTACAAATCATAGCTGCTGGCTAAGACGTGTCGAGACGTAGCGCAACAAGGTGAAAACAAAGGACGATGGAAAGAACGCACAGAACAAGCAAATAACCTGGAATTTTCCTTTTTCCTGATTTTTCCAAAAGGCACTACTAGGAATCAAAATTTTTTATTTTTTCACTATTTTTTTATTTTTCTCTGAACAAGGATCAAAAAAGATGCAACCACAAAATTTGGCACCTACAACTGAGGTGGTATGTGGTCTACAGAATTATAGCACGTTCTCTGAAAAGCGTGCAAAAGCACTGACAATTTTTTTCTTTGTTTTCCTGAATTTTTTAGCAATTTTGATGAAACCAAATGGGGTGAAGCAATCTGTTGTTGAGCATGGGTAACAGTTGCAAGATGAACCTATGCTGATAGAAGAATATGTGGAGCTATGGGTAGGCACACAATATGACAGCAAGGATTAGCAATTAACGAGTGCAGATTAGCGATTGTTCAATCTGGATCCAAAGTACAAATCATAGCTGCTGGCTAAGACGTGTCGAGACGTAGCGCAACAAGGTGAAAACAAAGGACGATGGAAAGAACGCACAGAACAAGCAAATAACCTAGAATTTTTCTTTTTCCTGAATTTTTCCCTGATTTTTCCAAAAGGCACTAGTACGAAATTAAACTTTTTTATTTTTTCACCATTTTTTTATTTTTCTTTGAACAAGGATTAAAAAATATGCAACCACAAAAATTGACACCTACAACTGAGGTGAGATGTGGTCAACAGAAATACAGCACGTTCTCTGAAAAGCGTGCAAAAACTTTGACAATTTTTTTCTTTATTTTCCTGAATTTTTTTGGCAGTTTTGACGAAACCAAACAGGGCGAAGCAATCTGTTGTTGAGCGTGGGTAACAGTTGCAATATGAACCTGTGCTGATAGAAGAATATGTGGAGCTATGGGTAGGCACACAATATGACAACAAGGATTAGCGATTAACGAGTGCAGATTAGCGATTGTTAAATCCGGATCCAAAGTACAAATCACAGCTGCTGGCTAAGACGTGTCGAGACGTAGTGCAACAATGTGAAAACAAAGGACGATGGAAAAGCACAGAACAAGCAAATAACCTAGAATTTTCCTTTTTTCCTGAATTTTCCCCTGATTTTTCCAAAAGGCACGAGTAGAAATCAAACTTTTTTATCTTTTTACTATTTTTTATTTTTCTCTGAACAACGATAAAAAAAAAGCAACCACAAAAATTGGCACCTACAACTGAGGTGGGATGTGGTCTAAAGAAATACAGCACGTTCTCTGAAAAGCATGCAAAAACATTGACATTTTTTTTCTTTGTTTTCCTGAATTTTTTTGGTAATTTTGATGAAACCAAATAGGGCGAAGCAATCTGTTGTTGAGCGTGGGTAACAGTTGCAAGATGAACCTGTGCTGATAGAAGAATATGTGGAGCTATGGGTAGGCACACAATATGACAACAAGGATTAACAATTAACGAGTGTAGATTAGTGATTGTTCAATCT
>CM039591.1:1303595-1336024 GCA_022457205.1 Saccharum spontaneum
TTCATCTTGCAACTGTTACCCACGCTTAACAACAGATTGCTTCGCCCTGTTTGGTTTCGTCAAAATTGCCAAAAAAAATCAGGAAAATAAAGAAAAAAAATTATCAAAGCTTTTGCACGCTTTTCAGAGAACGTGGTATTTTTCTATAGACCACATCCCACCTCAGTTGTAGGTGCCAATTATTGTGGTTACATCTTTTGTGATCCTTGTTCAGAGAAAAATATAAAAAAAAATAGTGAAAAAATAAAAAAGTTTGATTCCTACTAGTGCCTTTTGGGAAAATCAGGGAAAAATTCAGGAAAAAGGAAAAATTCAGTTATTTGCATGTTCTGTGCGTTCTTTCCATCATCCTTTGTTTTCACCTTGTTGCGCTACGTCTCGACACGTCTTGGCCAGTGGCTGTGATTTGTACTTTGGATCTGAATTGAACAATCGCTAATCTGCTTTCGATAATTGCTAATCCTTGCTGTCATATTGTGTGCCTACCCATAGCTCCACATATTCTTCTGTCAGCACAGGTTCATCTTGCAACTGTTATCCACGCTTAACAACAGATTGCTTCGTCCTGTTTGGTTTCGTCAAAATTGCCAAAAAAAATCAGGAAAATAAAGAAAAAATTATCAAAGCTTTTGCACGCTTTTCAGAGAACGTGCTATTTTTCTGTAGACCACATCCCACCTCAGTTGTAGTGCCAATTTTTGTGGTTGCATCTTTTGTGATCCTTGTTCAGAGAAAAATATAAAAAAATAGTGAAAAAATAAAAAAGTTTGATTCCTACTAGTGGCTTTTGGAAAAATCAGGAAAAAATTCGGGAAAAAGGAAAAATTCGGTTATTTGCTTGTTCTGTGCGTTCTTTCCATCATCCTTTGTTTTCACCTTGTTGCGCTACGTCTCGACACGTCTTAGCCAGCGGCTGTGATTTGTACTTTGGATTGGAATTGAACAATCGCTAATCTGCTTTCGATAATTGCTAATCCTTGCTGTCATATTGTGTGCCTACCCATAGCTCCATATATTCTTCTGTCAGCACAGGTTCATCTTGCAACTGTTACCCACGCTTAACAACAGATTGCTTCGCCCTGTTTGGTATCGTCAAAATTGCCAAAAAAATCAGGAAAATAAAGAAAAAAAATTATCAAAGCTTTTGCACGCTTTTCAGAGAACGTGGTATTTTTCTGTAGACCACATCCCACCTCAGTTGTAGGTGCCAATTTTTGTGGTTGCATCTTTTGTGATCCTTGTTCAGAAAAAAATATAAAAAAATAGTGAAAAAATAAATAAGTTTGATTCCTACTAGTGCCTTTTAGGAAAATCAGGGAAAAATTCAGGAAAAATGAAAAATTCGGTTATTTGCTTGTTCTGTGCGTTCTTTCCATCATCCTTTGTTTTCACCTTGTTGCGCTACGCCTCGACACGTCTTAGCCAGCGGCTGTGATTTGTACTTTGGATCTGAATTGAACAATCGCTAATCTGCTTTCGATAATTGCTAATCCTTGCTGTCATATTGTGTACCTACCCATAGCTCCACATATTCTTCTGTCAGCACAGGTTCATCTTGCAACTGTTACCCACGCTTAACAACAGATTGCTTCGCCCTGTTTGGTTTCATCAAAATTGCCAAAAAAAAATCAAGAAAATAAAGAAAAAAATTATCAAAGCTTTTGCACGCTTTTTCAGAGAACGTGCTATTTTTCTGTAGACCACATCCCACCTCAGTTGTAGGTGCCAATTTTTGTGGTTGCATCTTTTGTGATCCTTGTTCAGAGAAAAATATAAAAAAATAGTGAAAAAATAAAAAAGTTTGATTCCTACTAGTGCCTTTTGGAAAAATCAGGAAAAAATTCAGGAAAAAGGAAAAATTCGGTTATTTGCTTGTTCTGTGCATTCTTTCCATCATCCTTTGTTTTCACCTTGTTGCGCTATGTCTCGACACGTCTTCGCCAGCGGCTGTGATTTGTACTTTGGATTTGAATTGAACAATCGCTAATCTGCTTTCGATAATTGCTAATCCTTGCTGTCATATTGAGTGCCTACCCATAGCTCCATATATTCTTCTGTCAGCACAGGTTCATCTTGCAACTGTTACCCACGCTTAACAACAGATTGCTTCGCCCTGTTTGGTTTCGTCAAAATTGCCAAAAAAAATCAGGAAAATAAAGAAAAAAAATTATCAAAGCTTTTGCACGCTTTTCAGAGAACGTGCTATTTTTCTGTAGACCACATCCCACCTCAGTTGTAGGTGCCAATTTTTGTGGTTGCATCTTTTGTGATCCTTGTTCAGAGAAAAATATAAAAAAATAGTGAAAAAATAAAAAAGTTTGATTCCTACTAGTGCCTTTTGGAAAAATCAGGAAAAAATTCAGGAAAAAGGAAAAATTCGGTTATTTGCTTGTTCTGTGCGTTCTTTCCATCATCCTTTGTTTTCACCTTGTTGCGCTATGTCTCGGCACGTCTTCGCCAGCGGCTGTGATTTGTACTTTGGATTTGAATTGAACAATCGCTAATCTGCTTTCGATAATTGCTAATCCTTGCTGTCATATTGAGTGCCTACCCATAGCTCCATATATTCTTCTGTCAGCACAGGTTCATCTTGCAACTGTTACCCACGCTTAACAACAGATTGCTTCGCCCTGTTTGGTTTCGTCAAAATTGCCAAAAAAAATCAGGAAAATAAAGAAAAAAAATTATCAAAGCTTTTGCACGCTTTTCAGAGAACGTGGTATTTTTCTGTAGACCACATCCCACCTCAGTTGTAGGTGCCAATTTTTGTGGTTGCATCTTTTGTGATCCTTGTTCAGAGAAAAATATAAAAAAAAAATAGTGAAAAAATAAAAAAGTTTGATTCCTACTAGTGCCTTTTGGGAAAATCAGGGAAAAATTCAGGAAAAAGGAAAAATTCAGTTATTTGCTTGTTCTGTGCGTTCTTTCCATCATCCTTTGTTTTCACCTTGTTGCGCTACGTCTCGACACGTCTTAGCCAGCGGCTGTGATTTGTACTTTGGATCTGAATTGAACAATCGCTAATCTGCTTTTGATAATTGCTAATCCTTGCTGTCATATTGTGTGCCTACCCTTAGCTCCACATATTCTTCTGTCAGCACAGGTTCATCTTGCAACTGTTATCCACGCTTAACAACAGATTGCTTCGCCCTGTTTGGTTTCGTCAAAATTGCCAAAAAAATCAGGAAAATAAAGAAAAAAAATTATCAAAGCTTTTACACGCTTTTCAAAGAACGTGCTATTTTTCTATAGACCACATCCCACCTCAGTTGTAGGTGCCAATTTTTGTGGTTGCATCTTTTGTGATCCTTGTTCAGAGAAAAATATAAAAAAATAGTGAAAAAATAAAAAAAGTTTGATTCCTACTAGTGCCTTTTGGGAAAATCAGGGAAAAATTCAAAAAAAAAAGGAAAAATTCGGTTATTTGCTTGTTCTGTGCGTTCTTTCCATCATCCTTTGTTTTCACCTTGTTGCGCTACGTCTCGACACGTCTTAGCCTGCGGCTCTGATTTGTACTTTGGATCTGAATTGAACAATCGCTAATCTGCTTTCGATAATTGCTAATCCTTGCTGTCATATTGTGTGCCTACCCATAGCTCCACATATTCTTCTGTCAGCACAGGTTCATCTTGCAACTGTTACCCACGCTTAACAACAGATTGCTTCGCCCTGTTTGGTATCGTCAAAATTGCCAAAAAAATCAGGAAAATAAAGAAAAAAAATTATCAAAGCTTTTGCACGCTTTTCAGAGAACGTGCTATTTTTCTGTAGACCACATCCCTCTTCAGTTGTAGGTGCCAATTTTTGTGGTTGCATCTTTTGTGATCCTTGTTCAGAGAAAAATATAAAAAAATAGTGAAAAAATAAATAAGTTTGATTCCTACTAGTGCCTTTGAGGAAAATCAGGGAAAAATTCAGGAAAAAGGAAAAATTCGGTTATTTGCTTGTTCTGTGCGTTCTTTCCACCATCCTTTGTTTTCACCTTGTTGCGCTACGCCTCGACACGTCTTAGCCAGCGGCTGTGATTTGTACTTTGGATCTGAATTGAACAATCGCTAATCTGCTTTCGATAATTGCTAATCCTTGCTGTCATATTGTGTACCTACCCATAGCTCCACATATTCTTCTGTCAGCACAGGTTCATCTTGCAACTGTTACCCACGCTTAACAACAGATTGCTTCGCCCTGTTTGGTTTCGTCAAAATTGCCAAAAAAATCAGGAAAATAAAGAAAAAAAATTATCAAAGCTTTTGCACGCTTTTCAGAGAACGTGCTATTTTTCTGTAGACCACATCCCACCTCAGTTGTAGGTGCCAATTTTTGTGGTTGCATCTTTTGTGATCCTTGTTCAGAGAAAAATATAAAAAAATAGTGAAAAAATAAAAAAGTTTGATTCCTACTAGTGCCTTTTGGAAAAATCAGGAAAAAATTCAGGAAAAAGGAAAAATTCGGTTATTTGCTTGTTCTGTGCGTTCTTTCCATCATCCTTTGTTTTCACCTTGTTGCGCTATGTCTCGACACGTCTTAGCCAGCGGCTGTGATTTGTACTTTGGATTTGAATTGAACAATCGCTAATCTGCTTTCGATAATTGCTAATCCTTGCTGTCATATTGTGTGCCTACCCATAGCTCCATATATTCTTCTGTCAGCACAGGTTCATCTTGCAACTGTTACCCACGCTTAACAACAGATTGCTTCGCCCTGTTTGGTTTCGTCAAAATTGCCAAAAAAAATCAGGAAAATAAAGAAAAAAAATTATCAAAGCTTTTGCACGCTTTTCAGAGAACGTGCTATTTTTCTGTAGACCACATCCCACCTCAGTTGTAGGTGCCAATTTTTGTGGTTGCATCTTTTGTGATCCTTGTTCAGAGAAAAATATAAAAAAAATAGTGAAAAAATAAAAAAGTTTGATTCCTACTAGTGGCTTTTGGGAAAATCAGGGAAAAATTCAAAAAAAGGAAAAATTCGGTTATTTGCTTGTTTTGTGCGTTCTTTCCATCATCCTTTGTTTTCACCTTGTTGCGCTACGTCTCGACACGTCTTAGCCTGCGGCTCTGATTTGTACTTTGGATCTGAATTGAACAATCGCTAATCTGCTTTCGATAATTGCTAATCCTTGCTGTCATATTGTGTGCCTACCCATAGCTCCACATATTCTTCTGTCAGCACAAGTTCATCTTGCAAATGTTACCCACACTTAACAACAGATTGCTTCGCCCTGTTTGGTATCGTCAAAATTGCCAAAAAAATCAGGAAAATAAAGAAAAAAAATTATCAAAGCTTTTGCACGCTTTTCAGAGAACGTGCTATTTTTCTGTAGACCACATCCCTCTTCAGTTGTAGGTGCCAATTTTTGTGGTTGCATCTTTTGTGATCCTTGTTCAGAGAAAAATATAAAAAAATAGTGAAAAAATAAATAAGTTTGATTCCTACTAGTGCCTTTGAGGAAAATCAGGGAAAAATTCAGGAAAAAGGAAAAATTCGGTTATTTGCTTGTTCTGTGCGTTCTTTCCACCATCCTTTGTTTTCACCTTGTTGCGCTACGCCTCGACACGTCTTAGCCAGCGGCTGTGATTTGTACTTTGGATCTGAATTGAACAATCGCTAATCTGCTTTCGATAATTGCTAATCCTTGCTGTCATATTGTGTACCTACCCATAGCTCCACATATTCTTCTGTCAGCACAGGTTCATCTTGCAACTGTTACCCACGCTTAACAACAGATTGCTTCGCCCTGTTTGGTTTCGTCAAAATTGCCAAAAAAATCAGGAAAATAAAGAAAAAAAATTATCAAAGCTTTTGCACGCTTTTCAGAGAACGTGCTATTTTTCTGTAGACCACATCCCACCTCAGTTGTAGGTGCCAATTTTTGTGGTTGCATCTTTTGTGATCCTTGTTCAGAGAAAAATATAAAAAAATAGTGAAAAAATAAAAAAGTTTGATTCCTACTAGTGCCTTTTGGAAAAATCAGGAAAAAATTCAGGAAAAAGGAAAAATTCGGTTATTTGCTTGTTCTGTGCGTTCTTTCCATCATCCTTTGTTTTCACCTTGTTGCGCTATGTCTCGACACGTCTTAGCCAGCGGCTGTGATTTGTACTTTGGATTTGAATTGAACAATCGCTAATCTGCTTTCGATAATTGCTAATCCTTGCTGTCATATTGTGTGCCTACCCATAGCTCCATATATTCTTCTGTCAGCACAGGTTCATCTTGCAACTGTTACCCACGCTTAACAACAGATTGCTTCGCCCTGTTTGGTTTCGTCAAAATTGCCAAAAAAAATCAGGAAAATAAAGAAAAAAAATTATCAAAGCTTTTGCACGCTTTTCAGAGAACGTGCTATTTTTCTGTAGACCACATCCCACCTCAGTTGTAGGTGCCAATTTTTGTGGTTGCATCTTTTGTGATCCTTGTTCAGAGAAAAATATAAAAAA
Organism: Saccharum spontaneum; assembly: GCA_022457205.1. NCBI lineage: Eukaryota > Viridiplantae > Streptophyta > Magnoliopsida > Poales > Poaceae > Saccharum > Saccharum spontaneum. The sequence continues at coordinate 1,310,030 of CM039591.1, forward strand.
AATAGTGAAAAAATAAAAAAGTTTGATTCCTACTAGTGGCTTTTGGGAAAATCAGGGAAAAATTCAAAAAAAAGGAAAAATTCGGTTATTTGCTTGTTTTGTGCGTTCTTTCCATCATCCTTTGTTTTCACCTTGTTGCGCTACGTCTCGACACGTCTTAGCCTGCGGCTCTGATTTGTACTTTGGATCTGAATTGAACAATCGCTAATCTGCTTTCGATAATTGCTAATCCTTGCTGTCATATTGTGTGCCTACCCATAGCTCCACATATTCTTCTGTCAGCACAGGTTCATCTTGCAAATGTTACCCACACTTAACAACAGATTGCTTCGCCCTGTTTGGTATCGTCAAAATTGCCAAAAAAATCAGGAAAATAAAGAAAAAAAATTATCAAAGCTTTTGCACGCTTTTCAGAGAACGTGCTATTTTTCTGTAGACCACATCCCTCCTCAGTTGTAGGTGCCAATTTTTGTGGTTGCATCTTTTGTGATCCTTGTTCAGAGAAAAATATAAAAAAATAGTGGAAAAATAAATAAGTTTGATTCCTACTAGTGCCTTTTAGGAAAATCAGGGAAAAATTCAGGAAAAAGGAAAAATTCGGTTATTTGCTTGTTCTGTGCGTTCTTTCCATCATCCTTTGTTTTCACCTTGTTGCGCTACGCCTCGACATGTCTTAGCCAGCGGCTGTGATTTGTACTTTGGATCTGAATTGAACAATCGCTAATCTGCTTTCGATAATTGCTAATCCTTGCTGTCATATTGTGTACCTACCCATAGCTCCACATATTCTTCTGTCAGCACAGGTTCATCTTGCAACTGTTACCCACGCTTAACAACAGATTGCTTCGCCCTGTTTGGTTTCGTCAAAATTGCTAAAAAAATCAGGAAAATAAAGAAAAAAAATTATCAAAGCTTTTGCACGCTTTTCAGAGAACGTGCTATTTTTCTGTAGACCACATCCCACCTCAGTTGTAGGTGCCAATTTTTGTGGTTGCATCTTTTGTGATCCTTGTTCAGAGAAAAATATAAAAAAATAGTGAAAAAATAAAAAAGTTTGATTCCTACTAGTGCCTTTTGGAAAAATCAGGAAAAAATTTAGGAAAAAGGAAAAATTCGGTTATTTGCTTGTTCTGTGCGTTCTTTCCGTCATCCTTTGTTTTCACCTTGTTGCGCTACGTCTCGACACGTCTTAGCCAGCGGCTGTGATTTGTACTTTGTATTTGAATTGAACAATCGCTAATCTGCTTTCGATAATTGCTAATCCTTGCTGTCATATTGTGTGCCTACCCATAGCTCCATATATTCTTCTGTCAGCACAGGTTCATCTTGCAACTGTTACCCACGCTTAACAACAGATTGCTTCGCCCTGTTTGGTTTCGTCAAAATTGCCAAAAAAAATCAGGAAAATAAAGAAAAAAAATTATCAAAGCTTTTGCACGCTTTTCAGAGAACGTGGTATTTTTCTGTAGACCACATCCCACCTCAGTTGTAGGTGCCAATTTTTGTGGTTGCATCTTTTGTGATCCTTGTTCAGAGAAAAATATAAAAAAAATAGTGAAAAAATAAAAAAGTTTGATTCCTACTAGTGCCTTTTGGGAAAATCAGGGAAAAATTCAGGAAAAAGGAAAAATTCAGTTATTTGCTTGTTCTGTGCGTTCTTTCCATCATCCTTTGTTTTCACCTTGTTGCGCTACGTCTCGACACGTCTTAGCCAGCGGCTATGATTTGTACTTTGGATCTGAATTGAACAATCGCTAATCTGCTTTTGATAATTGCTAATCCTTGCTGTCATATTGTGTGCCTACCCTTAGCTCCACATATTCTTCCGTCAGCACAGGTTCATCTTGCAACTGTTACCCACGCTTAACAACAGATTGCTTCGCCCTGTTTGGTATCGTCAAAATTGCCAAAAAAATCAGGAAAATAAAGAAAAAAAATTATCAAAGCTTTTGCACGCTTTTCAGAGAACGTGCTATTTTTCTGTAGACCACATCCCTCCTCAGTTGTAGGTGCCAATTTTTGTGGTTGCATCTTTTGTGATCCTTGTTCAGAGAAAAATATAAAAAAATAGTGGAAAAATAAATAAGTTTGATTCCTACTAGTGCCTTTTAGGAAAATCAGGGAAAAATTCAGGAAAAAGGAAAAATTCGGTTATTTGCTTGTTCTGTGCGTTCTTTCCATCATCCTTTGTTTTCACCTTGTTGCGCTACGCCTCGACATGTCTTAGCCAGCGGCTGTGATTTGTACTTTGGATCTGAATTGAACAATCGCTAATCTGCTTTCGATAATTGCTAATCCTTGCTGTCATATTGTGTACCTACCCATAGCTCCACATATTCTTCTGTCAGCACAGGTTCATCTTGCAACTGTTACCCACGCTTAACAACAGATTGCTTCGCCCTGTTTGGTTTCGTCAAAATTGCTAAAAAAATCAGGAAAATAAAGAAAAAAAATTATCAAAGCTTTTGCACGCTTTTCAGAGAACGTGCTATTTTTCTGTAGACCACATCCCACCTCAGTTGTAGGTGCCAATTTTTGTGGTTGCATCTTTTGTGATCCTTGTTCAGAGAAAAATATAAAAAAATAGTGAAAAAATAAAAAAGTTTGATTCCTACTAGTGCCTTTTGGAAAAATCAGGAAAAAATTCAGGAAAAAGGAAAAATTCGGTTATTTGCTTGTTCTGTGCGTTCTTTCCGTCATCCTTTGTTTTCACCTTGTTGCGCTACGTCTCGACACGTCTTAGCCAGCGGCTGTGATTTGTACTTTGTATTTGAATTGAACAATCGCTAATCTGCTTTCGATAATTGCTAATCCTTGCTGTCATATTGTGTGCCTACCCATAGCTCCATATATTCTTCTGTCAGCACAGGTTCATCTTGCAACTGTTACCCACGCTTAACAACAGATTGCTTCGCCCTGTTTGGTTTCGTCAAAATTGCCAAAAAAAATCAGGAAAATAAAGAAAAAAAATTATCAAAGCTTTTGCACGCTTTTCAGAGAACGTGGTATTTTTCTGTAGACCACATCCCACCTCAGTTGAAGGTGCCAATTTTTGTGGTTGCATCTTTTGTGATCCTTGTTCAGAGAAAAATATAAAAAAATAGTGAAAAAATAAAAAAGTTTGATTCCTACTAGTGCCTTTTGGGAAAATCAGGGAAAAATTCAGGAAAAAGGAAAAATTCAGTTATTTGCTTGTTCTGTGCGTTCTTTCCATCATCCTTTGTTTTCATCTTGTTGCGCTACGTCTCGACACGTCTTAGCCAGCGGCTATGATTTGTACTTTGGATCTGAATTGAACAATCGCTAATCTGCTTTTGATAATTGCTAATCCTTGCTGTCATATTGTGTGCCTACCCTTAGCTCCACATATTCTTCTGTCAGCACAGGTTCATCTTGCAACTGTTACCCACGCTTAACAACAGATTGCTTCGCCCTGTTTGGTTTCGTCAAAATTGCCAAAAAAAATCAGGAAAATAAAGAAAAAAAATTATCAAAGCTTTTGCACGCTTTTCAAAGAACGTGCTATTTTTCTATAGACCACATCCCACCTCAGTTGTAGGTGCCAATTTTTGTGGTTGCATCTTTTGTGATCCTTGTTCAGAGAAAAATATAAAAAAAATAGTGAAAAAATAAAAAAGTTTGATTCCTACTAGTGCCTTTTGGGAAAATCAGGGAAAAATTCAGAAAAAAGGAAAAATTCGGTTATTTGCTTGTTCTGTGCGTTCTTTCCATCATCCTTTGTTTTCACCTTGTTGCGCTACGTCTCGACACGTCTTAGCCTGCGGCTCTGATTTGTACTTTGGATCTGAATTGAACAATCGCTAATCTGCTTTCGATAATTGCTAATCCTTGCTGTCATATTGTGTGCCTACCCATAGCTCCACATATTCTTCTGTCAGCACAGGTTCATCTTGCAACTGTTACCCACGCTTAACAACAGATTGCTTCGCCCTGTTTGGTTTCGTCAAAATTGCCAAAAAAAATCAGGAAAATAAAGAAAAAAAATTATCAAAGCTTTTGCACGCTTTTTAGAGAACGTGCTATTTTTCTGTAGACCACATCCCACCTCAGTTGTAGGTGCCAATTTTTGTGGTTGCATCTTTTGTGATCCTTGTTCAGAGAAAAATATAAAAAAAATAGTGAAAAAAATAAAAAAGTTTGATTCCTACTAGTGCCTTTTAGAAAAATCAGGGAAAAATTCAGGAAAAAGGAAAAATTCGGTTATTTGCTTGTTCTGTGCGTTCTTTCCATCATCCGTTGTTTTCACCTTGTTGCGCTACGTCTCGACACGTCTTAGCCAGCGGCTGTGATTTGTACTTTGGATCTGAATTGAACAATCGCTAATCTACTTTCGATAATTGCTAATCCTTGCTGTCATATTGTGTGCCTATCCATAGCTCCACATATTATTCTGTCAGCACAGGTTCATCTTGCAACTGTTACCCACGCTTAACAACAGATTGCTTCGCCCTGTTTGGTATCGCCAAAATTGCCAAAAAATCAGGAAAATAAAGAAAAAAAATTATCAAAGCTTTTGCACGCTTTTCAGAGAACGTGCTATTTTTCTGTAGACCACATCCCACCTCAGTTGTAGGTGCCAATTTTTGTGGTTGCATCTTTTGTGATCCTTGTTCAGAGAAAAATATAAAAAAATAGTGAAAAAATAAATAAGTTTGATTCCTACTAGTGCCTTTTGGGAAAATCAGGGAAAAATTCAGGAAAAAGGAAAAATTTGGTTATTTGCTTGTTCTGTGCGTTCTTTCCATCATCCTTTGTTTTCACCTTGTTGCGCTACGTCTCGACACGTCTTAGCCAGCGGCTGTGATTTGTACTTTGGATCTGAATTGAACAATCGCTAATCTGCTTTCGATAATTGCTAATCCTTGCTGTCATATTGTGTGCCTACCCATAGCTCCACATATTCTTCTGTCAGCACAGGTTCATCTTGCAACTGTTACCCACGCTTAACAACAGATTGCTTCGCCCTATTTGGTTTCGTCAAAATTGCCAAAAAAATCAGGAAAATAAAAAAAAAATTATCAAAGCTTTTGCACGCTTTTCAGAGAACGTGCTATTTTTCTGTAGACCACATCCCACCTCAGTTGTAGGTGCCAATTTTTGTGGTTGCATCTTTTGTGATCCTTGTTCAGAGAAAAATATAAAAAAATAGTGAAAAAATAAAAAAGTTTGATTCCTACTAGTGCCTTTTGGAAAAATCAAGAAAAAATTCAGGAAAAAGGAAAAATTCGGTTATTTGCTTGTTCTGTGCGTTCTTTCCATCATCCTTTGTTTTCACCTTGTTGCGCTACGTCTCGACACGTCTTAGCCAGCGGCTGTGATTTGTACTTTGGATCTGAATTAAACAATCGCTAATCTGCTTTCGATAATTGCTAATCCTTGCTGTCATATTGTGTGCCTACCCATAGCTCCACATATTCTTCTGTCAGCACAGGTGCATCTTGCAGCTGTTACCCACGCTTAACAACAGATTGCTTCGCCCTGTTTGGTTTCGTCAAAATTGCCAAAAAAAAATCAGGAAAATAAAGAAAAAAATTATCAAAGCTTTTGCACGCTTTTCAGAGAACGTGCTATTTTTCTGTAGACCACATCCCATCTCAGTTGTAGGTGTCAATTTTTGTGGTTGCATCTTTTGTGATCCTTGTTCAGAGAAAAATATAAAAAAAAATAGTGAAAAAATAAAAAAGTTTGATTCCTACTAGTGCCTTTTGGGAAAATCAGGGAAAAATTCAGGAAAAAGGAAAAATTCGGTGATTTGCTTGTTCTGTGCGTTCTTTCCATCACCTTTGTTTTCACCTTGTTGCGCTACGTCTCGACACGTCTTAGCCAGCGGCTGTGATTTGTACTTTGGATCTGAATTGAACAATCGCTAATCTGCTTTCGATAATTGCTAATCCTTGCTGTCATATTGTGTGCCTACCCTTAGCTCCACATATTCTTCTGTCAGCACAGGTTTATCTTGCAACTGTTACCCACGCTTAACAACAGATTGCTTTGCCCTGTTTGGTTTCGTCAAAATTGCCAAAAAAAATCAGGAAAATAAAGAAAAAAAATTATCAAAGCTTTTGCACGCTTTTCAGAGAACGTGCTATTTTTCTGTAGACCAATCCCACCTCAGTTGTAGGTGCCAATTTTTGTGGTTACATCTTTTGTGATCCTTGTTCAGAGAAAAATATAAAAAAATAGTAAAAAAATAAAAAAGTTTGATTCCTACTAGTGCCTTTTGGGAAAATCAGGGAAAAATTCAAGAAAAAGGAAAAATTCGGTTATTTGCTTGTTCTGTGCGTTCTTTCCATCATCCTTTGTTTTCACCTTATTGCGCTACGCCTCGACATGTCTTAGCCAGCGGCTGTGATTTGTACTTTGGGTCTGAATTGAACAATCGCTAATCTGCTTTCGATAATTGCTAATCCTTGCTGTCATATTGTGTGCCTACCCATAGCTCCATATATTTTTCTGTCAGCACAGGTTCATCTTGCAACTGTTACCCACGCTTAACAACAGATTGCTTCGCCCTGTTTGGTTTCGTCAAAATTGCCAAAAAAATCAGGAAAATAAAGAAAAAAATTATCAAAGCTTTTGCACGCTTTTCAGAGAACGTGCTATTTTTCTGTAGACCACATTCCACCTCAGTTGTAGGTGCCAATTTTTGTGGTTGCATCTTTTGTGATCCTTGTTCAGAGAAAAATATAAAAAAATAGTGAAAAAATAAAAAAGTTTGATTCCTACTAGTGCCTTTTGGGAAAATCAGGAAAAAATTCAGGAAAAAGGAAAAATTCGGTAATTTGCTTGTTCTGTGCGTTCTTTCCATCATCCTTTGTTTTCACCTTGTTGCGCTACGTCTCGACATGTCTTAGCCAGCGGCTGTGATTTGTACTTTGGATCTGAATTGAACAATCGCTAATCTGCTTTCGATAATTGCTAATCCTTGCTGTCATATTGTGTGCCTATCCATAGCTCCACATATTCTTCTGTCAGCACAGGTTCATCTTGCAACTGTTATCCACGCTTAACAACAGATTGCTTCGCCCTGTTTGGTATCGTCAAAATTGCCAAAAAAATCAGAAAAATAAAGAAAAAAAATTATCAAAGCTTTTGCACGCTTTTCAGAGAACGTGCTATTTTTCTGTAGACCACATCCCACCTTAGTTGTAGGTGCCAATTTTTGTGGTTGCATCTTTTGTGATCCTTGTTCAGAGAAAAATATAAAAAATAGTGAAAAAATAAATAAGTTTGATTCCTACTAGTGCCTTTTGGGAAAATCAGGGAAAAATTCAGGAAAAAGGAAAAATTTGGTTATTTGCTTGTTCTGTGCGTTCTTTCCATCATCCTTTGTTTTCACCTTGTTGCGCTACGCCTCGACACGTCTTAGCCAGCGGCTGTGATTTGTACTTTGGATCTGAATTGAACAATCGCTAATCTGCTTTCGATAATTGCTAATCCTTGCTGTCATATTGTGTACCTACCCATAGCTCCACATATTCTTCTGTCAGCACAGGTTCATCTTGCAACTGTTACCCACGCTTAACAACAGATTGCTTCGCCCTATTTGGTTTCGTCAAAATTGCCAAAAAAATCAGGAAAATAAAAAAAAAATTATCAAAGCTTTTGCACGCTTTTCAGAGAACGTGCTATTTTTCTGTAGACCACATCCCACCTCAGTTGTAGGTGCCAATTTTTGTGGTTGCATCTTTTGTGATCCTTGTTCAGAGAAAAATATAAAAAAATAGTGAAAAAATAAAAAAGTTTGATTCCTACTAGTGCCTTTTGGAAAAATCAGGAAAAAATTCAGGAAAAAGGAAAAATTCGGTTATTTGCTTGTTCTGTGCGTTCTTTCCATCATCCTTTGTTTTCACCTTGTTGCGCTACGTCTCGACACGTCTTAGCCAGCGGCTGTGATTTGTACTTTGGATCTGAATTAAACAATCGCTAATCTGCTTTCGATAATTGCTAATCCTTGCTGTCATATTGTGTGCCTACCCATAGCTCCACATATTCTTCTGTCAGCACAGGTGCATCTTGCAGCTGTTACCCACGCTTAACAACAGATTGCTTCGCCCTGTTTGGTTTCGTCAAAATTGCCAAAAAAAAATCAGGAAAATAAAGAAAAAAATTATCAAAGCTTTTGCACGCTTTTCAGAGAACGTGCTATTTTTCTGTAGACCACATCCCATCTCAGTTGTAGGTGTCAATTTTTGTGGTTGCATCTTTTGTGATCCTTGTTCAGAGAAAAATATAAAAAAAATAGTGAAAAAATAAAAAAGTTTGATTCCTACTAGTGCCTTTTGGGAAAATCAGGGAAAAATTCAGGAAAAAGGAAAAATTCGGTGATTTGCTTGTTCTGTGCGTTCTTTCCATCACCTTTGTTTTCACCTTGTTGCGCTACGCCTCGACACGTCTTAGCCAGCGGCTGTGATTTGTACTTTGGATCTGAATTGAACAATCGCTAATCTGCTTTCGATAATTGCTAATCCTTGCTGTCATATTGTGTACCTACCCATAGCTCCACATATTCTTCTGTCAGCACAGGTTCATCTTGCAACTGTTACCCACGCTTAACAACAGATTGCTTCGCCCTGTTTGGTTTCGTCAAAATTGCTAAAAAAATCAGGAAAATAAAGAAAAAAAATTATCAAAGCTTTTGCACGCTTTTCAGAGAACGTGCTATTTTTCTGTAGACCACATCCCACCTCAGTTGTAGGTGCCAATTTTTGTGGTTGCATCTTTTGTGATCCTTGTTCAGAGAAAAATATAAAAAAATAGTGAAAAAATAAAAAAGTTTGATTCCTACTAGTGCCTTTTGGAAAAATCAGGAAAAAATTCAGGAAAAAGGAAAAATTCGGTTATTTGCTTGTTCTGTGCGTTCTTTCCGTCATCCTTTGTTTTCACCTTGTTGCGCTACGTCTCGACACGTCTTAGCCAGCGGCTGTGATTTGTACTTTGTATTTGAATTGAACAATCGCTAATCTGCTTTCGATAATTGCTAATCCTTGCTGTCATATTGTGTGCCTACCCATAGCTCCATATATTCTTCTGTCAGCACAGGTTCATCTTGCAACTGTTACCCACGCTTAACAACAGATTGCTTCGCCCTGTTTGGTTTCGTCAAAATTGCCAAAAAAAATCAGGAAAATAAAGAAAAAAAATTATCAAAGCTTTTGCACGCTTTTCAGAGAACGTGGTATTTTTCTGTAGACCACATCCCACCTCAGTTGTAGGTGCCAATTTTTGTGGTTGCATCTTTTGTGATCCTTGTTCAGAGAAAAATATAAAAAAAATAGTGAAAAAATAAAAAAGTTTGATTCCTACTAGTGCCTTTTGGGAAAATCAGGGAAAAATTCAGGAAAAAGGAAAAATTCAGTTATTTGCTTGTTCTGTGCGTTCTTTCCATCATCCTTTGTTTTCACCTTGTTGCGCTACGCCTCGACACGTCTTAGCCAGCGGCTGTGATTTGTACTTTGGATCTGAATTGAACAATCGCTAATCTGCTTTCGATAATTGCTAATCCTTGCTGTCATATTGTGTACCTACCCATAGCTCCACATATTCTTCTGTCAGCACAGGTTCATCTTGCAACTGTTACCCACGCTTAACAACAGATTGCTTCGCCCTGTTTGGTTTCGTCAAAATTGCTAAAAAAATCAGGAAAATAAAGAAAAAAAATTATCAAAGCTTTTGCACGCTTTTCAGAGAACGTGCTATTTTTCTGTAGACCACATCCCACCTCAGTTGTAGGTGCCAATTTTTGTGGTTGCATCTTTTGTGATCCTTGTTCAGAGAAAAATATAAAAAAATAGTGAAAAAATAAAAAAGTTTGATTCCTACTAGTGCCTTTTGGAAAAATCAGGAAAAAATTCAGGAAAAAGGAAAAATTCGGTTATTTGCTTGTTCTGTGCGTTCTTTCCGTCATCCTTTGTTTTCACCTTGTTGCGCTACGTCTCGACACGTCTTAGCCAGCGGCTGTGATTTGTACTTTGTATTTGAATTGAACAATCGCTAATCTGCTTTCGATAATTGCTAATCCTTGCTGTCATATTGTGTGCCTACCCATAGCTCCATATATTCTTCTGTCAGCACAGGTTCATCTTGCAACTGTTACCCACGCTTAACAACAGATTGCTTCGCCCTGTTTGGTTTCGTCAAAATTGCCAAAAAAAATCAGGAAAATAAAGAAAAAAAATTATCAAAGCTTTTGCACGCTTTTCAGAGAACGTGGTATTTTTCTGTAGACCACATCCCACCTCAGTTGTAGGTGCCAATTTTTGTGGTTGCATCTTTTGTGATCCTTGTTCAGAGAAAAATATAAAAAAAATAGTGAAAAAATAAAAAAGTTTGATTCCTACTAGTGCCTTTTGGGAAAATCAGGGAAAAATTCAGGAAAAAGGAAAAATTCAGTTATTTGCTTGTTCTGTGCGTTCTTTCCATCATGCTTTGTTTTCACCTTGTTGCGCTACGTCTCGACACGTCTTAGCCAGCGGCTATGATTTGTACTTTGGATCTGAATTGAACAATCGCTAATCTGCTTTTGATAATTGCTAATCCTTGCTGTCATATTGTGTGCCTACCCTTAGCTCCACATATTCTTCTGTCAGCACAGGTTCATCTTGCAACTGTTACCCACGCTTAACAACAGATTGCTTCGCCCTGTTTGGTTTCGTCAAAATTGCCAAAAAAAATCAGGAAAATAAAGAAAAAAAATTATCAAAGCTTTTGCACGCTTTTCAAAGAACGTGCTATTTTTCTATAGACCACATCCCACCTCAGTTGTAGGTGCCAATTTTTGTGGTTGCATCTTTTGTGATCCTTGTTCAGAGAAAAATATAAAAAAAATAGTGAAAAAATAAAAAAGTTTGATTCCTACTAGTGCCTTTTGGGAAAATCAGGGAAAAATTCAGAAAAAAGGAAAAATTCGGTTATTTGCTTGTTCTGTGCGTTCTTTCCATCATCCTTTGTTTTCACCTTGTTGCGCTACGTCTCGACACGTCTTAGCCTGCGGCTCTGATTTGTACTTTGGATCTGAATTGAACAATCGCTAATCTGCTTTCGATAATTGCTAATCCTTGCTGTCATATTGTGTGCCTACCCATAGCTCCACATATTCTTCTGTCAGCACAGGTTCATCTTGCAACTGTTACCCACGCTTAACAACAGATTGCTTCGCCCTGTTTGGTTTCGTCAAAATTGCCAAAAAAAATCAGGAAAATAAAGAAAAAAAATTATCAAAGCTTTTGCACGCTTTTTAGAGAACGTGCTATTTTTCTGTAGACCACATCCCACCTCAGTTGTAGGTGCCAATTTTTGTGGTTGCATCTTTTGTGATCCTTGTTCAGAGAAAAATATAAAAAAAATAGTGAAAAAAATAAAAAAGTTTGATTCCTACTAGTGCCTTTTAGGAAAATCAGGGAAAAATTCAGGAAAAAGGAAAAATTCGGTTATTTGCTTGTTCTGTGCGTTCTTTCCATCATCCGTTGTTTTCACCTTGTTGCGCTACGTCTCGACACGTCTTAGCCAGCGGCTGTGATTTGTACTTTGGATCTGAATTGAACAATCGCTAATCTACTTTCGATAATTGCTAATCCTTGCTGTCATATTGTGTGCCTATCCATAGCTCCACATATTATTCTGTCAGCACAGGTTCATCTTGCAACTGTTACCCACGCTTAACAACAGATTGCTTCGCCCTGTTTGGTATCGTCAAAATTGCCAAAAAATCAGGAAAATAAAGAAAAAAAATTATCAAAGCTTTTGCACGCTTTTCAGAGAACGTGCTATTTTTCTGTAGACCACATCCCACCTCAGTTGTAGGTGCCAATTTTTGTGGTTGCATCTTTTGTGATCCTTGTTCAGAGAAAAATATAAAAAAATAGTGAAAAAATAAATAAGTTTGATTCCTACTAGTGCCTTTTGGGAAAATCAGGGAAAAATTCAGGAAAAAGGAAAAATTTGGTTATTTGCTTGTTCTGTGCGTTCTTTCCATCATCCTTTGTTTTCACCTTGTTGCGCTACGTCTCGACACGTCTTAGCCAGCGGCTGTGATTTGTACTTTGGATCTGAATTGAACAATCGCTAATCTGCTTTCGATAATTGCTAATCCTTGCTGTCATATTGTGTGCCTATCCATAGCTCCACATATTCTTCTGTCAGCACAGGTTCATCTTGCAACTGTTATCCATGCTTAACAACAGATTGCTTCGCCCTGTTTGGTATCGTCAAAATTGCCAAAAAATCAGAAAAATAAAGAAAAAAAATTATCAAAGCTTTTGCACGCTTTTCAGAGAACGTGCTATTTTTCTGTAGACCACATCCCACCTTAGTTGTAGGTGCCAATTTTTGTGGTTGCATCTTTTGTGATCCTTGTTCAGAGAAAAATATAAAAAATAGTGAAAAAATAAATAAGTTTGATTCCTACTAGTGCCTTTTGGGAAAATCAGGGAAAAATTCAGGAAAAAGGAAAAATTTGGTTATTTGCTTGTTCTGTGCGTTCTTTCCATCATCCTTTGTTTTCACCTTGTTGCGCTACGCCTCGACACGTCTTAGCCAGCGGCTATGATTTGTACTTTGGATCTGAATTGAACAATCGCTAATCTGCTTTCGATAATTGCTAATCCTTGCTGTCATATTGTGTACCTACCCATAGCTCCACATATTCTTCTGTCAGCACAGGTTCATCTTGCAACTGTTACCCACGCTTAACAACAGATTGCTTCGCCCTATTTGGTTTCGTCAAAATTGCCAAAAAAATCAGGAAAATAAAAAAAAAATTATCAAAGCTTTTGCACGCTTTTCAGAGAACGTGCTATTTTTCTGTAGACCACATCCCACCTCAGTTGTAGGTGCCAATTTTTGTGGTTGCATCTTTTGTGATCCTTGTTCAGAGAAAAATATAAAAAAATAGTGAAAAAATAAAAAAGTTTGATTCCTACTAGTGCCTTTTGGAAAAATCAGGAAAAAATTCAGGAAAAAGGAAAAATTCGGTTATTTGCTTGTTCTGTGCGTTCTTTCCATCATCCTTTGTTTTCACCTTGTTGCGCTACGTCTCGACACGTCTTAGCCAGCGGCTGTGATTTGTACTTTGGATCTGAATTAAACAATCGCTAATCTGCTTTCGATAATTGCTAATCCTTGCTGTCATATTGTGTGCCTACCCATAGCTCCACATATTCTTCTGTCAGCACAGGTGCATCTTGCAGCTGTTACCCACGCTTAACAACAGATTGCTTCGCCCTGTTTGGTTTCGTCAAAATTGCCAAAAAAAAATCAGGAAAATAAAGAAAAAAATTATCAAAGCTTTTGCACGCTTTTCAGAGAACGTGCTATTTTTCTGTAGACCACATCCCATCTCAGTTGTAGGTGTCAATTTTTGTGGTTGCATCTTTTGTGATCCTTGTTCAGAGAAAAATATAAAAAAAAATAGTGAAAAAATAAAAAAGTTTGATTCCTACTAGTGCCTTTTGGGAAAATCAGGGAAAAATTCAGGAAAAAGGAAAAATTCGGTGATTTGCTTGTTCTGTGCGTTCTTTCCATCACCTTTGTTTTCACCTTGTTGCGCTACGTCTCGACACGTCTTAGCCAGCGGCTGTGATTTGTACTTTGGATCTGAATTGAACAATCGCTAATCTGCTTTCGATAATTGCTAATCCTTGCTGTCATATTGTGTGCCTACCCTTAGCTCCACATATTCTTCTGTCAGCACAGGTTTATCTTGCAACTGTTACCCACGCTTAACAACAGATTGCTTTGCCCTGTTTGGTTTCGTCAAAATTGCCAAAAAAAATCAGGAAAATAAAGAAAAAAAATTATCAAAGCTTTTGCACGCTTTTCAGAGAACGTGCTATTTTTCTGTAGACCAATCCCACCTCAGTTGTAGGTGCCAATTTTTGTGGTAACATCTTTTGTGATCCTTGTTCAGAGAAAAATATAAAAAAATAGTAAAAAAATAAAAAAGTTTGATTCCTACTAGTGCCTTTTGGGAAAATCAGGGAAAAATTCAAGAAAAAGGAAAAATTCGGTTATTTGCTTGTTCTGTGCGTTCTTTCCATCATCCTTTGTTTTCACCTTATTGCGCTACGCCTCGACATGTCTTAGCCAGCGGCTGTGATTTGTACTTTGGGTCTGAATTGAACAATCGCTAATCTGCTTTCGATAATTGCTAATCCTTGCTGTCATATTGTGTGCCTACCCATAGCTCCATATATTTTTCTGTCAGCACAGGTTCATCTTGCAACTGTTACCCACGCTTAACAACAGATTGCTTCGCCCTGTTTGGTTTCGTCAAAATTGCCAAAAAAATCAGGAAAATAAAGAAAAAAATTATCAAAGCTTTTGCACGCTTTTCAGAGAACGTGCTATTTTTCTGTAGACCACATTCCACCTCAGTTGTAGGTGCCAATTTTTGTGGTTGCATCTTTTGTGATCCTTGTTCAGAGAAAAATATAAAAAAATAGTGAAAAAATAAAAAAGTTTGATTCCTACTAGTGCCTTTTGGGAAAATCAGGAAAAAATTCAGGAAAAAGGAAAAATTCGGTAATTTGCTTGTTCTGTGCGTTCTTTCCATCATCCTTTGTTTTCACCTTGTTGCGCTACGTCTCGACATGTCTTAGCCAGCGGCTGTGATTTGTACTTTGGATCTGAATTGAACAATCGCTAATCTGCTTTCGATAATTGCTAATCCTTGCTGTCATATTGTGTGCCTATCCATAGCTCCACATATTCTTCTGTCAGCACAGGTTCATCTTGCAACTGTTATCCACGCTTAACAACAGATTGCTTCGCCCTGTTTGGTATCGTCAAAATTGCCAAAAAAATCAGAAAAATAAAGAAAAAAAATTATCAAAGCTTTTGCACGCTTTTCAGAGAACGTGCTATTTTTCTGTAGACCACATCCCACCTTAGTTGTAGGTGCCAATTTTTGTGGTTGCATCTTTTGTGATCCTTGTTCAGAGAAAAATATAAAAAATAGTGAAAAAATCAATAAGTTTGATTCCTACTAGTGCCTTTTGGGAAAATCAGGGAAAAATTCAGGAAAAAGGAAAAATTTGGTTATTTGCTTGTTCTGTGCGTTCTTTCCATCATCCTTTGTTTTCACCTTGTTGCGCTACGCCTCGACACGTCTGAGCCAGCGGCTGTGATTTGTACTTTGGATCTGAATTGAACAATCGCTAATCTGCTTTCGATAATTGCTAATCCTTGCTGTCATATTGTGTACCTACCCATAGCTCCACATATTCTTCTGTCAGCACAGGTTCATCTTGCAACTGTTACCCACGCTTAACAACAGATTGCTTCGCCCTATTTGGTTTCGTCAAAATTGCCAAAAAAATCAGGAAAATAAAAAAAAAATTATCAAAGCTTTTGCACGCTTTTCAGAGAACGTGCTATTTTTCTGTAGACCACATCCCACCTCAGTTGTAGGTGCCAATTTTTGTGGTTGCATCTTTTGTGATCCTTGTTCAGAGAAAAATATAAAAAAATAGTGAAAAAATAAAAAAGTTTGATTCCTACTAGTGCCTTTTGGAAAAATCAGGAAAAAATTCAGGAAAAAGGAAAAATTCGGTTATTTGCTTGTTCTGTGCGTTCTTTCCATCATCCTTTGTTTTCACCTTGTTGCGCTACGTCTCGACACGTCTTAGCCAGCGGCTGTGATTTGTACTTTGGATCTGAATTAAACAATCGCTAATCTGCTTTCGATAATTGCTAATCCTTGCTGTCATATTGTGTGCCTACCCATAGCTCCACATATTCTTCTGTCAGCACAGGTGCATCTTGCAGCTGTTACCCACGCTTAACAACAGATTGCTTCGCCCTGTTTGGTTTCGTCAAAATTGCCAAAAAAAATCAGGAAAATAAAGAAAAAAATTATCAAAGCTTTTGCACGCTTTTCAGAGAACGTGCTATTTTTCTGTAGACCACATCCCATCTCAGTTGTAGGTGTCAATTTTTGTGGTTGCATCTTTTGTGATCCTTGTTCAGAGAAAAATATAAAAAAAATAGTGAAAAAATAAAAAAGTTTGATTCCTACTAGTGCCTTTTGGGAAAATCAGGGAAAAATTCAGGAAAAAGGAAAAATTCGGTGATTTGCTTGTTCTGTGCGTTCTTTCCATCACCTTTGTTTTCACCTTGTTGCGCTACGTCTCGACACGTCTTAGCCAGCGGCTGTGATTTGTACTTTGGATCTGAATTGAACAATCGCTAATCTGCTTTCGATAATTGCTAATCCTTGCTGTCATATTGTGTGCCTACCCTTAGCTCCACATATTCTTCTGTCAGCACAGGTTTATCTTGCAACTGTTACCCACGCTTAACAACAGATTGCTTTGCCCTGTTTGGTTTCGTCAAAATTGCCAAAAAAAATCAGGAAAATAAAGAAAAAAAATTATCAAAGCTTTTGCACGCTTTTCAGAGAACGTGCTATTTTTCTGTAGACCAATCCCACCTCAGTTGTAGGTGCCAATTTTTGTGGTTACATCTTTTGTGATCCTTGTTCAGAGAAAAATATAAAAAAATAGTAAAAAAATAAAAAAGTTTGATTCCTACTAGTGCCTTTTGGGAAAATCAGGGAAAAATTCAAGAAAAAGGAAAAATTCGGTTATTTGCTTGTTCTGTGCGTTCTTTACATCATCCTTTGTTTTCACCTTATTGCGCTACGCCTCGACATGTCTTAGCCAGCGGCTGTGATTTGTACTTTGGGTCTGAATTGAACAATCGCTAATCTGCTTTCGATAATTGCTAATCCTTGCTGTCATATTGTGTGCCTACCCATAGCTCCATATATTTTTCTGTCAGCACAGGTTCATCTTGCAACTGTTACCCACGCTTAACAACAGATTGCTTCGCCCTGTTTGGTTTCGTCAAAATTGCCAAAAAAATCAGGAAAATAAAGAAAAAAATTATCAAAGCTTTTGCACGCTTTTCAGAGAACGTGCTATTTTTCTGTAGACCACATTCCACCTCAGTTGTAGGTGCCAATTTTTGTGGTTGCATCTTTTGTGATCCTTGTTCAGAGAAAAATATAAAAAAAATAGTGAAAAAATAAAAAAGTTTGATTCCTACTAGTGCCTTTTGGGAAAATCAGGGAAAAATTCAGGAAAAAGGAAAAATTCGGTGATTTGCTTGTTCTGTGCGTTCTTTCCATCACCTTTGTTTTCACCATGTTGCGCTACGTCTCGACACGTCTTAGCCAGCGGCTGTGATTTGTACTTTGGATCTGAATTGAACAATCGCTAATCTGCTTTCGATAATTGCTAATCCTTGCTGTCATATTGTGTGCCTACCCTTAGCTCCACATATTCTTCTGTTAGCACAGGTTTATCTTGCAACTGTTACCCACGCTTAACAACAGATTGCTTTGCCCTGTTTGGTTTCGTCAAAATTGCCAAAAAAAATCAGGAAAATAAAGAAAAAAAATTATCAAAGCTTTTGCACGCTTTTCAGAGAACGTGCTATTTTTCTGTAGACCAATCCCACCTCAGTTGTAGGTGCCAATTTTTGTGGTTACATCTTTTGTGATCCTTGTTCAGAGAAAAATATAAAAAAATAGTAAAAAAATAAAAAAGTTTGATTCCTACTAGTGCCTTTTGGGAAAATCAGGGAAAAATTCAAGAAAAAGGAAAAATTCGGTTATTTGCTTGTTCTGTGCGTTCTTTCCATCATCCTTTGTTTTCACCTTATTGCGCTACGCCTCGACATGTCTTAGCCAGCGGCTGTGATTTGTACTTTGGGTCTGAATTGAACAATCGCTAATCTGCTTTCGATAATTGCTAATCCTTGCTGTCATATTGTGTGCCTACCCATAGCTCCATATATTTTTCTGTCAGCACAGGTTCATCTTGCAACTGTTACCCACGCTTAACAACAGATTGCTTCGCCCTATTTGGTTTCGTCAAAATTGCCAAAAAAATCAGGAAAATAAAGAAAAAAATTATCAAAGCTTTTGCACGCTTTTCAGAGAACGTGCTATTTTTCTGTAGACCACATTCCACCTCAGTTGTAGGTGCCAATTTTTGTGGTTGCATCTTTTGTGATCCTTGTTCAGAGAAAAATATAAAAAAATAGTGAAAAAATAAAAAAGTTTGATTCCTACTAGTGCCTTTTGGGAAAATCAGGAAAAAATTCAGGAAAAAGGAAAAATTCGGTTATTTGCTTGTTCTGTGCGTTCTTTCCATCATCCTTTGTTTTCACCTTGTTGTGCTACGTCTCGACATGTCTTAGCCAGCGGCTGTGATTTGTACTTTGGATCTGAATTGAACAATCGCTAATCTGCTTTCGATAATTGCTAATCCTTGCTGTCATATTGTGTGCCTACCCATAGCTCCACATATTCTTCTGTCAGCACAGGTTCATCTTGCAACTGTTACCCACGCTTAACAACAGATTGCTTCGCCCTGTTTGGTTTCGTCAAAATTGCCAAAAAAATCAGGAAAATAAAGAAAAAAAAATTATCAAAGCTTTTGCACGCTTTTCAGAGAACGTGCTATTTTCTCTAGACCACATCACACCTCAGTTGTAGGTGCCAATTTTTGTGGTTGCATCTTTTGTGATCCTTGTTCAGAGAAAAATATAAAAAAAAAGTGAAAAAATAAAAAAGTTTGATTCCTACTAGTGCCTTTTGGGAAAATCAGGGAAAAATTCAGGAAAAAGGAAAAATTCGGTTATTTGCTTGTTCTGTGCGTTCTTTCCATCATCCTTTGTTTTCACCTTGCTGCGCTACGTCTCGACACGTCTTAGCCAGCGGCTGTGATTTGTACTTTGGATCTGAATTGAACAATCGCTAATCTGCTTTCGATAATTGCTAATCCTTGCTGTCATATTGTGTGCCTACCCATAGCTCCACATATTCTTCTGTCAGCACAGGTTCATCTTGCAACTGTTACCCACGCTTAACAACAGATTGCTTCGCCCTGTTTGATTTCGTCAAAATTGCCAAAAAATCAGGAAAATAAAGAAAAAAATTATCAAAGCTTTTGCACGCTTTTCAGAGAACGTGCTATTTTTCTGTAGACCACATCCCACCTCAGTTGTAGGTGCCAATTTTTGTGGTTGCATCTTTTGTGATCCTTGTTCAGAGAAAAATATAAAAAAAATAGTGAAAAAATAAAAAAGTTTGATTCCTACTAGTGCCTTTTGGGAAAATCAGGGAAAAATTCAGGAAAAAGGAAAAATTCGGTTATTTGCTTGTTCTATGCGTTCTTTCCATCATCCTTTGTTTTTACCCTGTTGCGCTACGTCTCGACACGTCTTAGCCAGCGGCTGTGATTTTTACTTTGGATCTGAATTGAACAATCGCTAATCTCCTTTCGATAATTGCTAATCCTTGCTGTCATATTGTGTGCCTACCCATAGCTCCACATATTCTTCTGTCAGCACAGGTTCATCTTGCAACTGTTACCCACGCTTAACAACAGATTGCTTCGCCCTGTTTAGTTTCGTCAAAATTGCCAAAAAAAATCAGGAAAATAAAGAAAAAAAATTATCAAAGCTTTTGCACGCTTTTCAGAGAACGTGCTATTTTTCTGTAGACCACATCCCACCTCAGTTGTAGGTGCCAATTTTTGTGGTTGCATCTTTTGTGATCCTTGTTCAGAGAAAAATATAAAAAAATAGTGAAAAAATAAAAAAGTTTGATTCCTACTAGTGCCTTTTGGGAAAATCAGGAAAAAATTCAGGAAAAAGGAAAAATTCGGTTGTTTGCTTGTTCTGTGCGTTCTTTCCATCATCCTTTGTTTTCACCTTGTTGCGCTACGTCTCGACATGTCTTAGCCAGCGGCTGTGATTTGTACTTTGGATCTGAATTGAACAATCGCTAATCTGCTTTCGATAATTGCTAATCCTTGCTGTCATATTGTGTGCCTACCCATAGCTCCACATATTCTTCTGTCAGCACAGGTTCATCTTGCAACTGTTACCCACGCTTAACAACAGATTGCTTCGCCCTGTTTAGTTTCGTCAAAATTGCCAAAAAAATCAGGAAAATAAAGAAAAAAAAATTATCAAAGCTTTTGCACGCTTTTCAGAGAACGTGCTATTTTTCTGTAGACCACATCCCACCTCAGTTGTGGGTGCCAATTTTTGTGGTTGCATCTTTTGTGATCCTTGTTCAGAGAAAAATATAAAAAAAATAGTGAAAAATTAAAAAAGTTTGATTCCTACTAGTGCCTTTTGGGAAAATCAGGGAAAAATTCAGAAAAAAGGAAAAATTCGGTTATTTGCTTGTTCTGTGCGTTCTTTCCATCATCCTTTGTTATCACCTTGTTGCGCTACGTCTCGACACGTCTTAGCCAGCGGCTGTGATTTGTACTTTGGATCTGAATTGAACAATCGCTAATCTGCTTTCGATAATTGCTAATCCTTGCTGTCATATTGTGTGCCTACCCATAGCTCCACATATTCTTCTGTCAGCACAGGTTCATCTCGCAACTGTTACCCACGCTTAACAACAGATTGCTTCGCCCTGTTTGGTTTCGTCAAAATTGCCAAAAAAATCAGGAAAATAAAGAAAAAAAATTATCAATGCTTTTGCACGCTTTTCAGAGAACGTGCTATTTTTCTGTAGACCACATCCCACCTCAGTTGTAGGTGCCAATTTTTGTGGTTGCATCTTTTGTGATCCTTGTTCAGAGAAAAATATAAAAAAAATAGTGAAAAATTAAAAAAGTTTGATTCCTACTAGTGCCTTTTGGGAAAATCAGGGAAAAATTCAGAAAAAAGGAAAAATTCGGTTATTTGCTTGTTCTGTGCGTTCTTTCCATCATCCTTTGTTATCACCTTGTTGCGCTACGTCTCGACACGTCTTAGCCAGCGGCTGTGATTTGTACTTTGGATCTGAATTGAACAATCGCTAATCTGCTTTCGATAATTGCTAATCCTTGCTGTCATATTGTGTGCCTACCCATAGCTCCATATATTTTTCTGTCAGCACAGGTTCATCTTGCAACTGTTACCCACGCTTAACAACAGATTGCTTCGCCCTGTTTGGTTTCGTCAAAATTGCCAAAAAAATCAGGAAAATAAAGAAAAAAATTATCAAAGCTTTTGCACGCTTTTCAGAGAACGTGCTATTTTTCTGTAGACCACATTCCACCTCAGTTGTAGGTGCCAATTTTTGTGGTTGCATCTTTTGTGATCCTTGTTCAGAGAAAAATATAAAAAAATAGTGAAAAAATAAAAAAGTTTGATTCCTACTAGTGCCTTTTGGGAAAATCAGGAAAAAATTCAGGAAAAAGGAAAAATTCGGTTATTTGCTTGTTCTGTGCGTTCTTTCCATCATCCTTTGTTTTCACCTTGTTGTGCTACGTCTCGACATGTCTTAGCCAGCGGCTGTGATTTGTACTTTGGATCTGAATTGAACAATCGCTAATCTGCTTTCGATAATTGCTAATCCTTGCTGTCATATTGTGTGCCTACCCATAGCTCCACATATTCTTCTGTCAGCACAGGTTCATCTTGCAACTGTTACCCACGCTTAACAACAGATTGCTTCGCCCTGTTTGGTTTCGTCAAAATTGCCAAAAAAATCAGGAAAATAAAGAAAAAAAAATTATCAAAGCTTTTGCACGCTTTTCAGAGAACGTGCTATTTTCTCTAGACCACATCACACCTCAGTTGTAGGTGCCAATTTTTGTGGTTGCATCTTTTGTGATCCTTGTTCAGAGAAAAATATAAAAAAAAAGTGAAAAAATAAAAA
Organism: Saccharum spontaneum; assembly: GCA_022457205.1. NCBI lineage: Eukaryota > Viridiplantae > Streptophyta > Magnoliopsida > Poales > Poaceae > Saccharum > Saccharum spontaneum. Next base: position 1,331,727 of record CM039591.1, read on the forward strand.
AGTTTGATTCCTACTAGTGCCTTTTGGGAAAATCAGGGAAAAATTCAGGAAAAAGGAAAAATTCGGTTATTTGCTTGTTCTGTGCGTTCTTTCCATCATCCTTTGTTTTCACCTTGCTGCGCTACGTCTCGACACGTCTTAGCCAGCGGCTGTGATTTGTACTTTGGATCTGAATTGAACAATCGCTAATCTGCTTTCGATAATTGCTAATCCTTGCTGTCATATTGTGTGCCTACCCATAGCTCCACATATTCTTCTGTCAGCACAGGTTCATCTTGCAACTGTTACCCACGCTTAACAACAGATTGCTTCGCCCTGTTTGATTTCGTCAAAATTGCCAAAAAATCAGGAAAATAAAGAAAAAAATTATCAAAGCTTTTGCACGCTTTTCAGAGAACGTGCTATTTTTCTGTAGACCACATCCCACCTCAGTTGTAGGTGCCAATTTTTGTGGTTGCATCTTTTGTGATCCTTGTTCAGAGAAAAATATAAAAAAAATAGTGAAAAAATAAAAAAGTTTGATTCCTACTAGTGCCTTTTGGGAAAATCAGGGAAAAATTCAGGAAAAAGGAAAAATTCGGTTATTTGCTTGTTCTATGCGTTCTTTCCATCATCCTTTGTTTTTACCCTGTTGCGCTACGTCTCGACACGTCTTAGCCAGCGGCTGTGATTTTTACTTTGGATCTGAATTGAACAATCGCTAATCTCCTTTCGATAATTGCTAATCCTTGCTGTCATATTGTGTGCCTACCCATAGCTCCACATATTCTTCTGTCAGCACAGGTTCATCTTGCAACTGTTACCCACGCTTAACAACAGATTGCTTCGCCCTGTTTGGTTTCGTCAAAATTGCCAAAAAAAATCAGGAAAATAAAGAAAAAAAATTATCAAAGCTTTTGCACGCTTTTCAGAGAACGTGCTATTTTTCTGTAGACCACATCCCACCTCAGTTGTAGGTGCCAATTTTTGTGGTTGCATCTTTTGTGATCCTTGTTCAGAGAAAAATATAAAAAAATAGTGAAAAAATAAAAAAGTTTGATTCCTACTAGTGCCTTTTGGGAAAATCAGGAAAAAATTCAGGAAAAAGGAAAAATTCGGTTGTTTGCTTGTTCTGTGCGTTCTTTCCATCATCCTTTGTTTTCACCTTGTTGCGCTACGTCTCGACATGTCTTAGCCAGCGGCTGTGATTTGTACTTTGGATCTGAATTGAACAATCGCTAATCTGCTTTCGATAATTGCTAATCCTTGCTGTCATATTGTGTGCCTACCCATAGCTCCACATATTCTTCTGTCAGCACAGGTTCATCTTGCAACTGTTACCCACGCTTAACAACAGATTGCTTCGCCCTGTTTAGTTTCGTCAAAATTGCCAAAAAAATCAGGAAAATAAAGAAAAAAAAATTATCAAAGCTTTTGCACGCTTTTCAGAGAACGTGCTATTTTTCTGTAGACCACATCCCACCTCAGTTGTGGGTGCCAATTTTTGTGGTTGCATCTTTTGTGATCCTTGTTCAGAGAAAAATATAAAAAAATAGTGAAAAATTAAAAAAGTTTGATTCCTACTAGTGCCTTTTGGGAAAATCAGGGAAAAATTCAGAAAAAAGGAAAAATTCGGTTATTTGCTTGTTCTGTGCGTTCTTTCCATCATCCTTTGTTATCACCTTGTTGCGCTACGTCTCGACACGTCTTAGCCAGCGGCTGTGATTTGTACTTTGGATCTGAATTGAACAATCGCTAATCTGCTTTCGATAATTGCTAATCCTTGCTGTCATATTGTGTGCCTACCCATAGCTCCACATATTCTTCTGTCAGCACAGGTTCATCTTGCAACTGTTACCCACGCTTAACAACAGATTGCTTCGCCCTGTTTGGTTTCGTCAAAATTGCCAAAAAAATCAGGAAAATAAAGAAAAAAAATTATCAATGATTTTGCACGCTTTTCAGAGAACGTGCTATTTTTCTGTAGACCACATCCCACCTCAGTTGTAGGTGCCAATTTTTGTGGTTGCATCTTTTGTGATCCTTGTTCAGAGAAAAATATAAAAAAATAGTGAAAAAAATAAAAAAGTTTGATTCCTACTAGTGCCTTTTGGGAAAATCAGGGAAAAATTCAGGAAAAAAGAAAAATTCGGTTATTTGCTTGTTCTATGCGTTCTTTCCATCATCCTTTGTTTTCACCTTGTTGCGCTACGTCTCGACATGTCTTAGCCAGCGGCTGTGATTTGTACTTTGGATCTGAATTGAACAATCGCTAATCTGCTTTCGATAATTGCTAATCCTTGCAGTCATATTGTGTGCCTATCCATAGCTCCACATATTCTTCTGTCAGCACAGGTTCATCTTGCAACTGTTACCCACGCTTAACAACAGATTGCTTCGCCCTGTTTGGTTTCGTCAAAATTGCCAAAAAAATCAGGAAAATAAAGAAAAAAAATTATCAAAGCTTTTGCACGCTTTTCAGAGAACGTGCTATTTTCTGTAGACCACATCCCACCTCAGTTGTAGGTGCCAATTTTTGTGGTTGCATCTTTTGTGATCCTTGTTCAGAGAAAAATATAAAAAAATAGTGAAAAAATAAATAAGTTTGATTCCTACTAGTGCCTTTTGGGAAAATCAGGGAAAAATTCAGGAAAAAAGAAAAATTCGGTTATTTGCTTGTTCTGTGCGTTCTTTCCATCATCCTTTGTTTTCACCTTATTGCGCTACGCCTCGACACGTCTTAGCCAGCGGCTGTGATTTGTACTTTGGATCTGAATTGAACAATCGCTAATCTGCTTTCGATAATTGCTAATCCTTGCTGTCATATTGTGTGCCTACCCATAGCTCCATATATTCTTCTGTCAGCACAGGTTCATCTTGCAACTGTTACCCACGCTTAACAACAGATTGCTTTGCCCTGTTTGGTTTCGTCAAAATTGCCAAAAAAATCAGGAAAATAAAGAAAAAAATTATCAAAGCTTTTGCACGCTTTTCAGAGAACGTGCTATTTTTCTGTAGACCACATCCCACCTCAGTTGTAGGTGCCAATTTTTGTGGTTGCATCTTTTGTGATCCTTGTTCAGAGAAAAATATAAAAAAATAGTGAAAAAATAAAAAAGTTTGATTCCTACTAGTGCCTTTTGGGAAAATCAGGAAAAAATTCAGGAAAAAGGAAAAATTCGGTTGTTTGCTTGTTCTGTGCGTTCTTTCCATCATCCTTTGTTTTCACCTTGTTGCGCTACGTCTCGACATGTCTTAGCCAGCGGCTGTGATTTGTACTTTGGATCTTAATTGAACAATCGCTAATCTGCTTTCGATAATTGCTAATCCTTGCTGTCATATTGTGTGCCTAACCATAGCTCCACATATTCTTCTGTCAGCACAGGTTCATCTTGCAACTGTTACCCACGCTTAACAACAGATTGCTTCGCCCTGTTTGGTTTCGTCAAAATTGCCAAAAAAATCAGGAAAATAAAGAAAAAAAAATTATCAAAGCTTTTGCACGCTTTTCAGAGAACGTGCTATTTTTCTGTAGACCACATCCCACCTCAGTTGTGGGTGCCAATTTTTGTGGTTGCATCTTTTGTGATCCTTGTTCAGAGAAAAATATAAAAAAAAATAGTGAAAAATTAAAAAAGTTTGATTCCTACTAGTGCCTTTTGGGAAAATCAGGGAAAAATTCAGGAAAAAGGAAAAATTCGGTTATTTGCTTGTTCTGTGCGTTCTTTCCATCATCCTTTGTTTTCACCTTGTTGCGCTACGTCTCGACACGTCTTAGCCAGCGGCTGTGATTTGTACTTTGGATCTGAATTGAACAATCCCTAATCTGCTTTCGATAATTGCTAATCCTTGCTGTCATATTGTGTGCCTACCCATAGCTCCACATATTCTTCTGTCAGCACAGGTTCATCTTGCAACTGTTACCCACGCTTAACAACAGATTGCTTCGCCCTGTTTGGTTTCGTCAAAATTGACAAAAAAATCAGGAAAATAAAGAAAAAAAATTATCAAAGCTTTTGCACGCTTTTTAGAGAACGTGCTATTTTTCTGTAGACCACATCCCACCTCAGTTGTAGGTGCCAATTTTTGTGGTTGCATCTTTTGTGATCCTTGTTCAGAGAAAAATATAAAAAAAAATAGTGAAAAAATAAAAAAGTTTGATTCCTACTAGTGCCTTTTGGGAAAATCAGGGAAAAATTCAGAAAAAAGGAAAAATTCGGTTATTTGCTTGTTCTGTGCGTTCTTTCCATCATCCTTTGTTTTCACCTTGTTGCGCTACGTCTCGACACGTCTTAGCCAGCAGCTGTGATTTGTACTTT